>CACSLK010031655.1:804382-816331 GCA_902706635.1 Striga hermonthica | reverse complement strand
GAATATTCGACTGGCCTTAATCGATGAAAGAAAACTATGGATTAATAAAGGGTAAGTGGGATATCCCATTTAAGGAAGTATTATATATCACAATCCATCATAGTTCCATCTTATTGTGCCCAAAACACCAACTTATCCACGCAGATCACAATTGAACACCTTAAAAAAAATTCTACTATAGAAAGGTAATTGAGGGGAAAAATAAAAAATAAAATTAAAAAAAAATGTAATTTGCAGAAGAACACCTTTAAAAAATTGCTATTGTAGGAAGGTAATTGAAGGCGAAATAAAATATAAAAGAAAAATAAACATTGCAATTTGCAGAAGAACTTTTCAATCTCAAGTCTTTCATTCAAATACACACTTGCAATACAATCCATAATCTTTTTACCTATGTTCTAAAACTCTAGTCCACTGGGTCTAGGTGCTAGGCAGTATCCAAACGCCGTGACTTTTGCCTTGACAAATGTTCTAGACGTTTGGACAATTAGGCGTGTCTAGGCGGACTAAGTGGTTGAGAAGTTACTCGCGCAAAGGTTGATAGGCGGCGCCTATATATTTCTTTTTAAAAGTTTTATTTTATATTTTAGAAAAATATAAAGAATATATTTTTATTTTTATATTAATTGTATAAAATAATAATAATAATTGTTTAATTATATTGATTAATATAAATTATATAATATATTTTAAAAATTATGCATGATTATAAATATAACTAAATTTCTTAATATTTTTCCGATCTCACCTAAGTGCTGACGAACCCCTACATGCTAGGCCCTAGTCCACGGCTTAGTAATTGCGTAATAACTTTTAGAAATTGCTTTTAACTATTTTTCACCCAACCAATATTGAGAAGGAAAAATAAAAAAGGAAATGAAATGGTAAAGGATAATCCAAAAAAACACCCTCTGTAAATCCTTCCTATTGACTAAGGGTGTATTAGTTTGGGATTTCGAGGGACATTTTAAAACTTTTTAAGTTTTGGAGGAATCATGCAAATATTGGGGGTGATATGGGATATTATATAATAGACCAGTTCGTCAGGACAGCCGACTAAAGTAGACCAACGGCTTGGTCGAATCGGACCGAGAATCCGCAATGAAGGAAAGGAGGAAGGTAACAGAGAAAAGTAAGTTTGGCGACCTCAGACAAGTACCAGAGGCTCGAGGAAGAACGATCAGATGAGCGTAGTCGTGGACTCGACCACCTCACACTTCAGGGGCAGCTTGGCATTCGCTGGAGACCCGGTCGAACATCAGGGTAAACAAGAGAATCTCCAGCACGTGGAGAGAGGACACGTGGCGCACAACGAGTGGTCCAGGGCGATAACGGTTTCTGACATTCCCTGACACACTGCGACGCGTTTTCTGACACCAGGATAGTGGAGGCGCGCGATCGTACGGACGAGCAGCTATCAGCTGGACTCGCCCAAGTCGCGCGTGGAGAACAGGTAACTCGTCCCTATAAATAGGGGCGAGAACTCCCATTTTACACACAACCTCTCTTACTCTTACACACTTACACACATACTTTCATCTCTCAAGATCTGACTTGAGCGTTGGAGGCTCTTCACCGGAAAACACCTCCGGTGTGAGAGTTACGTGCAGGTTCCGCGTTCTACTGCCGAGGAGGGCGAGCTCGAGATGATTTGCAGCCGTTCGGGGTGCGAGACTTGTATTAGGGGGTGTATTCAATTATGATTTCTAAGCACTTTTTAAGATTTAGAAATCCCGGTGTATTCAATTTAGATTTGTTAAAATTTTTTAAGACATTTAAAAATAATGGGGTATTCAGATTTTAAAAAGTTTTACAAAATCCTGAGGTATTTAATTTATTTGACACTAGGATTTGTTAAGACTTTTTAAGATTTGGTGGGATTTCTAAACAGAAAATCTTATACGAAATCCCACCTAGACTTAAGATTTCACAAAATTCCTCCAAAATATGTAAATCTTAAAAAAGTCTTAGGGGGGTGTATTCAATTGAGAATTTAAATGATATTTTAAGACTTTCTAAGATTGGAACTTTTTAAAATTTTTAGATTTTGGAGGAATGCTGTGAAATCTTAGGGGGGAGTATTCAATTGGTAATTTCAGTGACATTTTAAGACTTTTTAAGATTTGAGACTTTCTAGTTAATTAATTAAAGTAAAAGTTAATTAATTTTTAAATAATCGCATTATTATTTTGATTTAAGATTATTTATATTCGGCACATTTGCTATAGTTAAAATAAATTACTAAACTCGTTCAAGATAGTATGAATTCTATGAAATCTTAACTCTGGAGGTAGGATTTGAAGTGAGAATTCGTATAAGGTTTCTTGTTTAGAAATCCCACCAAATATTAAAAAGTCTTAATAAATCATAGTGTCAACTAAATAAATACCTCAGGATTTTGTAAGACTTTTGAAAATCTCAATTGAATACCCCAAGATTTTTAAAAGTCTTAACAAATCTAAATTGAATACACCAAAATTTCTAAAGTCTTAAAAAGTCTTTAAAAATTCTAATTTAATACACTCCTCTTAAGTTTGTAGGTAGGATTTGAAGTGAGATTTCGTCTAAGATTTTTTGTTTAGAAATTCCACATAATTTTAAAAAGTCTTAACAAATCCTAATGTCAAAAAAAAAAAAAAAAAAACAAATAAATAACACATGAATTTGTAAGACTTTTTAAAATCCCAATTGATACCCCAGGATTTTTCAAAGTCTTAAAAAGTTTTAACAAATTTAAATTGAATACACCAGGAGCTTGCTTGTTTATGGATTAATTTACTCACTTTTATTTCAACTCAAAATTTAACTCAACTTTAACTCAACCCACTATCTTTAATATTATTCATATAATTAAATAATATAAACCAATCATTCTTACACATCACATCAACTTTATTTCACTATTTATCCACTCACATATTTTTAACTACATATCATTTCCAATAATTTCTAATCATTTATCTCTTATTTTTACATCTAATCAATTTTAATTATTTTATTTTAAATATTATTTTAATACGTTCTTAAAATTCCACTAACAACTAATCATACTACATTTTCAAAATTAACTATGGTTAACTAAAATAACGAATTTTGAACAAGTTATTTCATAAACAATCAAGCCCCAGGATTTCTGAATTCTTAAAAATTTCTTAGAAAACTCAATTAAATACACTTACATTAATGTCACTTAAAATTCTAATTCGGACGTGAGAATTTTAGTGGGATTTTAACAATAGAAATCTCAACGAATTTTATAAAGCCTTAAATCCTATTCTCAAATAAGTAAAAAATATCTCATGATTTTGTAAGACTTTTTAAAATTCGGAATACCTCAAAAATTTTAAAAGTCTTAACAAGTCTAAATTCAATAAATTAGAATTTTTAAAGTTTTAAATTTTTTTTAGAAATCCAATTGAATACACTCCCTTAATAATTTAGTGATATTAATCAAATTTTGCCAATAATTGAATTGAATAAAAATTAGTAAATTATTCCGAGTTAATGATTTCGTGATAATAATCGAATTTTACCAATAATTGAATTGAATAAAAATTAGTAAAATTATTCCGAGTTTTTGTTCATCGTTCTGAATAATCGTATGTTTTTTTTTTTTTTTCGTAGAAAGAAAATGAATATAATTTTGTCACAATAAGTTTGTAGAATTTTTGCAGCTTCACCCGGCTGTGTGCTGTCTTTCGTAATTGAAGTATCAAACGAAAGGAAGTATTTGACATTTCCTGTAAATTCATAGCTCTTTTTGTAATTTTATTATTTATTTTATTTTATTTTATTTTTTTGCTTCCTGCTTTTCTGTAGCCGTGTAATAAAGAACGCCATTGCCAATTCTCTTTTGCAAGCGTCTTCTCTCTAACCCTACCTTTTCGTGTCTGTTCTCTTCTTTTGCCTGTATTTCATCTCTCTTTAATTCCTGTGGAAAATGTCGTTGTGGAATTAGAATTGATCTTAACCTCTACAGAACGAGGTAAAGTGATTTGCTCGTTTTGTGTGTGTGTGTGTGTGTGTGTGTGCTTCCTGAGGAATTGAGTGGGATTTCGGTTTGTTTCAGATCTGGTAATGCTGTAAATTGACGTGCTTGCTGATGACAGAAAGATGAATCTGGCCTGAATTGTGCCGGAGTTCGATCGGGATTCGAAGAGTTTGCTTGAGCGCATGGACATGGACATGGACGGGAGTGTAAGATCAGGAGGCGTTTTGAAGAAGAAGAGTTCATCAGGGTGTTTGATCATCAAAAAGAAGGTTGAAAACGGGAGTTATGGAGTTGGGGGTTCAAACATCAATGGTAAGGAGAAAAAGAGACCCAGGTTAGTTCCGAGTGATTCTGATGTGAGTGATGAGGACGAGGCATTAGAGTTTATGAGAAGGAAAGTCGATGACAAGAGACTGTATGAAGGTCCGGTGGGGTACGACAGAAGTGATCTCGGGTACAGGAAGCTTGTTGGGATGAATGTTGATGGTGAGAGGAAGAGGAGTAGGTCGAATTTGTACGGATTTGATGACTGCAGTGAGGTTGATGGGCAAAGGATGAGGGGCGAGTATGTGGAGAACAGGCTAAGGATTGCTGAGCATAGTGGTGGTGAAAATTCAAAGGATTTTGGTGTTGGATCATCGCATAGGAATTTGAATGTTGACAAAAGGAAGAAAAATTCCTATATTGACGGTCCTAGTGGTGGGAGGAGGAGTAATGTGGGTGATTATGTTGGGTTTAGAAATAAAGGATCCGACATGGAGGACGATGAAGCACATATGCCAGTTTCATTGGCAAGGGCAAAGTATCAAGAAACATCTGATCAGCCAATCAGGCTACAGGGGAAGAATGGGGTGCTGAAGGTTATGGTGAATAAGAAGAAAAATATGGATTTACATCCTCATTATAGGAAATTTGACCACAGGAAAGTGGAAGAAAGTGGTTTACATCCTCACAATAGGAAATACAGTCCTAGGGAACATGAAGAACGACCTGGTCCTAAGTCGAGAGATGTTCTAAAGAAAGAATTATCACCAGCATTGCCAGTTTATGTGAAGCCACCCGAACACCGAGGCTTGTCGGTGGAGAAGGAGAAGATGTGGGTGAAATTGGAAAAAGTAAAACCTGTTTTAGGTAAAAACGTCAATGGTAGAGAGTCAGAAGTCGGTACAATGGTACGGGGCAGCAAGGATAGAGAAATGGAAAGAGTAGTTACTGATACAACACTTCAGCTTGGACCACTAGTCCCAAAATCTTGTAGCTCAAAGAAAGGGATGGAAAAGGAGGAAGAAAGAACACCTCCTGAAAATCTCCACCCCATTACAGGGAAAGAACGAAAAGGGAAAGAAACTAAAGAAGTGAAGGCAAAGCGAGGTGGAAGTACTGAAAAGCAAATCTTGCGAGAGAAGATTAGAGGTATGCTGCTTGATAATGGGTGGACTATTGACTATAGGCCAAGGCGGAATAGAGACTACTTAGATGCTGTTTATATAAATCCTAGTGGAACAGCGTACTGGTCAATTATTAAGGCTCATGAAGCTCTAAAAAAGCAGCTGGGTGAAGACGTAGCTAAAGCAAAATTGGACGTTGGTTCTCCCTCGTTTGCTCCTCTATCAGAAGATCTGATAAATAAACTCACCAGACAGACCAAAAAGAAGATTGAAGCAGAAATGAAAAGGAAGATAAAAGAAGATGGAAAAGCTCAGAGGGCCAAGAAATCTGAAGTGGGAGATTCCGAAGAGAGCTTGGATAGTGGTCAGAATGAAGAGAATTTCGGTTCATATGTGAAACAGAACAATAAGAAACGGAAAGGTAAATTGCTTGAGGTGGATAAAGAGAGAGGTGGTCTTGAGTCAAGTGATGACTCGCGCAAGAGGAAGCCCAACAAAGTCAAAGATGGAAAATCTTACAGTGCTTCAAATTCTAATGTCTTACAAGGAAGAACGAGTAAAGTGATCGGGAGATGCACTCTTCTTGTTCGTGGTTCTGATAGAGGGGATAACTCAGAGTCTGATGGATACATTCCCTACAGTGGGAAAAGAACTGTATTGGCGTGGCTGATCGACTCTGGAACAGCACACTTAAGTGAAAAAGTGCAGTACATGAACCGCAAGAGAACTCGGGTAATGCTGGAAGGTTGGATCACTAGAGATGGAATCCACTGTGGTTGCTGCAGTAAAATTCTTACTGTTTCAAAATTTGAGCTGCACGCTGGCAGCAAGTTGCGACAGCCTTTCCAGAATATATTTGTGGAATCTGGGGCTTCCCTTATGCAGTGTCAAATTGATGCCTGGAATAAGCAGGGGGAGTCTATGCCTAGGGATTTCTGTACTGTTGATGTTGATGGCGATGATCCGGATGATGATACCTGTGGTCTTTGTGGTGATGGAGGTGCTTTAATCTGTTGTGATAGTTGTCCATCAACTTTCCATCTCATCTGTTTAGGAATACAGGTGCGTATTTGATGGCGTCTGTCACAATTTTTTGTACTATGCTGTTTTATGTTTTTTTTTTTAAAAAAAAAAAAACAATACATGTACTTTAGTTTGGTGTTGCGAGTTTCCATTGTATATTATAAGGTAGCTATAAGTTATGTTTCCCGACTTACATGGTTCATCACAACTATTTTGGCCATTAATTGTTGTCAAGCACACTTTTAGTTATCCTTTTGTTCCCAGGTAGTGCTAGAAGGCACAGTACAAAGTTATACATAACCACCCCCCGTAACTCATATTATGACAGAAGAATAATATTGAGCAGATGGTATAGAAATACTATTTCATAGTTACTGATGATAGATTGTGTCATGCTTAATGAATCAGGTCTCTGTAGAAAGCGTGTGTATTCTCATTTTTTTTTTTTTTGAATGGTTGAACACTTCATTTGCCCCGACCTCCATTGCAGGTGCTTCCTATAGGTGATTGGCACTGTCCGAATTGTGTATGCAAATTCTGTGGCGATGCTAGTGGAATTTCTGCTGAAGGAAATGATGGCATTGCTGATGATCTTACTAGATGCAGCTTCTGTGAGAAAAAATGTAACTTCTTTCATGGCTTTGGAATTATGTGCAACTTTATTCTCACATCTAATTTTTCACTTCATAAAGGATATGCACACTTTATGTTGTAATGTGTGTGTGTTTGTAATCCTTCACAGAGAAGCTGAAACCAATTCTTTTGTTTGTTTAGATCACAAATCGTGCAATGTAGAAGTTCATGATCTCCCAATGAGTTCAAGTTTCTGTGGGCTGAAGTGCCATGAGGTAATTTATTCTTGGCGTTAATTGCTAAATAAATGAGATTGTGGTATTATATTTCTTGCATCTTATGCCAACGAAGCAATTAAGAAACTACTTTCCATATATTTAAAATACGCAGGGTAAAGACTGAATAGTGGTGCTATGTTTGCTCTAATACAAGTGGAAATAATAAAAATCCCAAACAAGGTCGAAGAACTGAAAGCCCATTGTATCCAAACAAGTTCAATGATTTGTTGTTATCCATTTGAGATTGTTAATGTCAAAACCATCTATTCAAATGAAGCTAGATTCCTTACTTTCATTTCAATATTGCTGTTTTCCTTGTTCTATTTTATTTTGCGGCTCCATGATAAAATTTCATTTTGCTTCTCCAGCTCTATGATCATCTACGGAAGATTCTTGGTGTGAAACATGAATTGGATGATGGATTTTCATGGTCTTTTATTCAACAAGCAGACGTGTCTAATAACTCGCATCGCGGATTTCCTCAAATGGTGGAGTGCAACTCCAAGCTAGCTGTTGCATTATCTGTTATGGATGAGTGTTTTTTGCCCGTTATTGACCGGAGAAGTGGGATTAATATACTTCATAATGTTGTCTATAGCTGTGGGTAAGTTGTTATTTACCCGGCTAAAGCATATACCAACATATATTTGTAATTTTGTTTGTTCCAGCTTCATTTACTGCTACACTATACTGCACAAAAATGCTGGGAAATGATACAATGCGATGTGCAGAATGCATCAGAATGGGTACGACTGTTAACCAAAAATAAAGAAAAAAAAAAAACTATTATTGAGTTGGATTTTGATCTTTTATTTTTGAGGTCATCAGATTCTTGGACACCAAAAGAAGGTTACAGCTGTAGTATTTTTAGGATCTTGAATATATTTTGTCCTACACAGACCTTGCAAAATTGAATCTTTGATTTGTAGATGTATTCATATTATTTCCTGCAAGCACGGTTTTGTGCATTACCAAAGTAGGGCCTTGGAGAAGGTAAGTCAGATGCAATGAGTTGGGTGTATTTGGACCTGATCATTTCATGGCTTATGAAGTTTTATCTCTGAGTTTAATTTGTACTAAACAAGAATCGTGTACTGCTTATAGTTAAAAATAGAAAAGGTGATAGGTTCTTATATATCAGCATAGGCGTGGTTTAGAAAATTGGACATTCTAATTTCTAGAAAGAAAATGTGAATTTATTGGGTCGAGATTCAGAACATATACGGATCCAGATCTAAGTATGATATTACTGGTGTTGTATGCCCTGAATTTATTGGGTCGAGATTCAGAACATATACGGATCCAGATCTAAGTATGATATTACTGGTGTTGTATGCCCTAAATATTTCCACATATCTCGCATGCACATGAACTTTAGTACTTATTCTTTAGAAAATATGATCAACCTATGATTTGTCTGGCAGAGCAAATTTCAACCGCCTGAATTATAGTGGATTCTATACAGCAATTTTGGAGCGGGGTGATGAAATAGTTTGTGCGGCTTCTATAAGGTAATAAATTGATGTTTCACATTGTCAACCTGAATTGCATTATAGGGATAATGATTCTTAATTTTCTTATGATTGGAAGAGTTTGAGTTGCATAAACACGTCTGAGATAGCTTCTCCAAGTTAACTCAGTTCTTAAACTTCCAAATGTGTGTTTCTAGAAGACATTAGAAGTATAGTTTATGAGAGAAGAATAACTTTACCTTGCTTGCTGGTGGGAAATACCTAGGTTTTACCTACGGTTGTTACAATAACCAATTTCTGTATTTTTGCCCAAATATTATTTACTTTGACCTTGTTAATAGTTGAAGATCTTAAAAGAATTTTTTTTTTTTTTTAATTTTCATAGTCATTTTCTTCCTTTCCCATTATTAAGCTTTTATCAAACTACTGTCCAGGTCTCAAAAACATTCATCTACTCCTGGACATATTAGGGACTAACTAATTAATATTAAACACGAAATGTAAATGGGTGAAATTAGTCTGGGTTCTTTACTCCAGAACGTACCCCTTTTAATCATTATCTTTAGCAGATTTCTGCACATTAATGTTTTCTGTTGATTTTAGCTTTATCATTCAGGAAAATTCTTATACAATAATTTCACTCTTTATTTTCTAATATTAACTTATATATCTCTGCATATATGCCTGTACATTTTGTTTATAAAAGTTGGTTGTTAATGGTTATGCTGCTGTTAGCGGTTCTGATGAAAAGGAAAAACCAACCCACATCATTGTTTTTTTCATTTACTAATCAGGATTCATGGAACGTGTCTCGCTGAGATGCCATTTATTGGAACTCGTGGAATCTATAGGCGGCAAGGAATGTGCCGGCGCCTTCTATCTGCAATTGAAACAGTAAGAATATTGGAGTGGAGTTGATCAGTTTTTATGCTTGTTAGGTTGCATGAGTACTGTAATTTTCAGGCATCAGGTCATCAATTTCTGGTCAATTCTATAAGTATGAGGTCAGAGAAAATGACATCTGATTATGCAAAGACATTGTATTCAGATGTACTGGTGTCATGACTTACCGACTGTTTTCCTGTGTTTTTAATTTAATTGCCTCCCCTTTTTGTGATCAGTGATAGACAATACACATTAATCTTGTTTTGTGATTCCAGGAGCTTCGGTCTCTCAAAGTGGAGAAACTAATTATTCCTGCAATATCGGAGCACAGGAACACATGGACAACAGTTTTTGGTTTTCACCCGATTGATGATGGGCTTAAGAAAGAAATAAAATCTATTAATATGTTGGTGTTTCCTGAGACGGATATGTTGCAAAAGCGGTTGGTCAATCAAGAAATTTCTTATGGTAACAAAATTCTCGGATACTGTAATTTTTTCATATCATTTCCTTTTTCGCCCTTGAGGAGATTGTTTGAACTGACAGGAATATCTGTGCACAGCTATAAAGATGAGATTGACAGTTTTTGGCTGGAAAAAAAAAATCAAATTTTTTGGTGTTTTCAAAACTTTTGGTTCTGATTTTGACGACTTCACACATTTTTACACCTTACGAGAAACTCCGTAGTGATTTAATTTTTAGCTTCTATTTGCTCTATGCTTTGTTCCTTTTGTTTTCGGTACAATAATATTTCCATCCAGAAGCAGAGAATACAAAGACTTTTTTTTAATAACTCTAAATTGTGCTATCCCTACTTCTAAATTCTCCTTTCTTTCGACTATAGGGACGAAGCTTTCTGAAACAATACAGAAACAAGCTTGGTCATCACCTGCTTTTGTTGAAAAACCTGAAATCAACTCATTTATGGAGGAGCGGAAACCTTTGTCATCTGTTTTCGTTGGAAAATCTGATATTGACTCATCTGTGGAGCAGAATAACCATACGACCAAAGATCCTTATGATAGTTCAGCCGGTAGTGCTTCAGATTCTCCTTGTGAATCTGATATAGATCTTGCCAGCAAGAGAAAGTTTGCGGTGGAAAACGAACAGAAAGAATGCTCTACTATTGCTGAAATAAGAAACGTGCCTGGCATAAGAAATGGATTTCCGCACAAAATTCAAACTGGACCAGAGGACGATGAAAACCAGAAACCTTTGACTTCAGATAGTGCTGAATTTGCAAATGTTCATGATGTTGAACAAATCATTGAGATTAACGAATCTTCTTGTTTTCCTAGTCTTCCTGATGGTGAAGTATGTGCAACAAACTGTAATGCTGAGGTGGAATATGAGGCTGTAGGCCAGTTACAAAATGACTTTATTACCCATGGCAACGTACCGGATGAGGCTGTTGATCCTGGAGAACTGAAAAAATCTGATTTTGAAATAGTGGTAGCTGAAAAAGCTGCCTCGACTTTTTCGTAAGCTTTGGCTCGAACGTATGGTCATAATTCCTATTTATTCTTTTTCTGTATGCGGTTTTTGAATCTGAGTTTTTGGGTCACTAATAAGGTGTTGGGGCTAGATTATTGTGGTGGACATGACAAATTTTGAGGTTCTTGTCGGGGGTGATGCAGAGAATTTTCCGCTCCACGCGACAGGTTATTGGCGCACAAAAGTGACCAGAAAACGAGTTGAAGGTGAATATATAATTGAGCAACTGGGATTGTAATCTTGAGTTGTGACTTGGAAATGAAGCTTTAGATTGTCCATAGATGTGTATATATTGAATGTGCTCGTCTTTTTGGGGTTCAACATGTAATACTGATATCTGCTGTGAAAATGTTGAAGAGGTAAATGCTATTTGATTATTACAAATCCTGGATATTCTCGTTATGAGACTTTCTGCATTTTCTGACGGCGTCCATGACCTTTTGTTTTGGACCTTGTTATAAATTGAAATTTGAGTTATATTTATTGCATACGTTGATATTTTAATAATTATTAATAATTCTTAAATTATTGGATATAAATTCAACATACGTAAGATCAGTGTTTTCAATATCGTACCGTATTGACCGATAATACAGAACACCGGCCATTAGTACGTTACAATTACACATAGAATATTGGATTCGGTTACACCGATTTGTATTGGGGTCATACCATAAATACCGGAAAATACCAATCATAAAAAAATAAAAGGAAAAAAAGTTTTATTAATTTAAAAACATAAAATTTGAATTAGTAGTTAAGTATGTTTTATTTTTATCTCATTGAGAAGTTAAAATTAATGATTATGGTTATTTATTTATTTTTTTTACTTTTTTTTTTTTTTT
>CACSLK010031655.1:716082-728890 GCA_902706635.1 Striga hermonthica | reverse complement strand
TGGAAATAATCTAATTTCTTATATGTTTTCATTCATTATTCAAGTTTCTTGGTAATGTCCTAAAAATATTTCGTATAGAGAACTTATTTGTATAACTAACTTTTCTTATTTCATGATTTTAATATAGTGAGAGTTTCGAAGGATTTTGATCATGCTCTCTTATTCATGGCAAATTTACACGTACATCCACCTACATTTAAAAAGATTTAGCACATATGCAAATAATTAAAGTTAAATTGCATATTAAACTACCGAGTTGAAAGATTTTACAGCCAAAACACGAGTGGAAGCGACGTGACACATCTAGCCAGAGGAAATTTTGAACTGCCAACAACACAGATGAATTATCGAGCAATAGGAAAATGTAAATGAAGGCGATGACGAGTATGGAGAGGAAACACCTCACCACCATTGAATTATTCAAGCAAACAATTGGCACGCACAAAAATTACAACGCATCCTTGTCGTCGAATCTGAGTCAAAACTTTAGGCGGGCTTTCGACTTTTCAAAGTATCGTCACTTGGCTTACAATTTTGATTGTGTTTGGTTAATAGAAAATCTTTGAGAATGTTTGATGAGTTTAGAGGAATCTTTTTAGAATAATAGAGCACTCATTTAGGAGTTGTTAGAGTTTATGGGAAGGAAAAAATAGGAATTTTAGGATGGAGAAGTTTATGTCCCATTAGTAGGGCCTTTTAGAGTTTAGGATAGGGATTTAGAAATTTTTAGATGATTGAATAGTCATTTCCCTTGGATCCTTTAGAGTGTGCTTGTTTACCAAGTAATTCACTCACATTTAGTGTTGTTAAATTAAACGAGCCTTGACTCGGCTCGGATCGAGCTCGAGATCTTAACGAGCCGAGTTCGATGTCATTTAAAGCTCGTTTAGTTAACCAGAGAAGCGGAAGGCTCTTTACCCCGCTGTCACTCATCCTCCTCTTGGGCCCACTTCCAACAGATGCACGCCATGGGGCGCGGTCCCAATCCCTCCCCTTTCCTCCTCCTCATCTTCCTTCCCCTCCTCGGCCGACCACAATAACAGCAACAACGTCAAGCGAATAAACGATCTCTACACCCGCCCCAAATCCAATTGGAGAATCCCATGGGCCGGCAATGGGTTCGCCCCACATGAGCTGTGAAATATTCTGATTTTGATATAAATATTCTTATGGCAAAATAAATAACCTTGTAATGCATGTGAAATCGACATCCTTACATATTGTATAATTGATTGATTGATTTCTTTGCTAGGTTGTATGTGCAAATACTTAGGTGTGCCTGGCACACCTAGCAAGGTGTGCCAAGACTTTTTTAAAATGAATATGTTATTTTATAAAATGAATATGTGTAAACATATTTATACATTTTCATTTTATAAAATAACATATTCATTTTAAACTACCTTAACACACCTTGCTAGGTGGCACACAGTAGTAACACTGGGTTGTGTGTGTGTGTGTATTTTACAAAGATTGTGATAATTGATTGACTAATTTAGTACGTTCACTTCCTTTTCAAGCTCTCCAATGTATTCCGGACAACAATAATGCTATAGAGTTAATGGTTGGCTTCTTTATGGAGCCAACATCTAATTAAATTGTTCCATGTGGGGATGTCCCACATAGAGCCCATGTAGGACATCCCCACATGGAGTAATATAATTGGGTGTTGGCTCCATAAAAGAGCCAACCATTGACTCTATACAAGGATTGTTCCTGACAAATCCTTTGCGGATGAATCTCGTGATTTTTTGAAATCCTTTCATCGAGGTTGAGTTGATAGGTTGTTGTCCACAAGGTTTTTTATTTTTTATTTTTTTTGAATATGAATCACTTTTTGATCAAGTGGATTAATTAAATATAAATTTTAATATTAAACATAGTATATTAGGAGGGAAATTTCTTCAAAAATCTCCAAACCAATTTTCGATTTCCTCCTCACTCGCCACACATTTTTTTTCCTCCACACTCCTTACCCTTTTAATCATCTTTCTTTTAACTCCTTCTTCTTAAAATAAATCAAAAAACAAATTAACTTATTACATCACCCCACTACCAAACTAACTTTACTTATTATTTTATTACTTCGCTCTCATTCCACTACAATCTTCCTTTATTTTTTTATTATTTTTTCTCTCTCTTTTCGTATACTTGTTTATTATTTATTTTTTTATTATCTTTTACTATTTATCTCTCATAATACTAATTTTTCATATTTTTTTATTAATTAATATAAATTTATTTTTATATATACTATCCAAATAAAAAAAATATATTTTACTAATCTTTATTTCATATAAATCCATATTATACTAAATCCATAAATCTATATTTTTGTCTTTCAAATTTATCACGTAATTTTTTAAAATTAAATTATAAATTTTAAATTTTATTAAAAAATATTTATTCAAAGATCTAGTTAATTATCAAGAGGAATATATATCAACTAGTATGATACATATGTACTACACGGGTACGTAAATACATTAATATTTGTACAATAAAAAAGCTAAAATAATTTATTATTAAAAATATTAATAGAAAAACTAAAATAATTTATTTTCATATTGTAAATTTATGTATAATGAATATAATAAAAATAATGAATAAATTACAAAATAATAATTAATTCAAAACGAGGTCCATATTTTTGCACATAATTTTCTTATACTATTTAAAATCTATGATAAAACGCATTAAAATGATTATGGTGTATTACTAAATTAGATTTTTATTATATTTGTTATAAAATAATATATGTATATATATTTTCTAAAATAATTTTTTAATAATTATAGTTTTATTTATAACGATAGATGTACTTATTATTTATTATATATATGCAATATGGATGTCAAATCGAAAATTAGTAAAATATAATTATTTTGAGATACAACATATAAAAAATAAAATTAAATTAAAAAAAATATAAAGATCTAAATATGAATTAAATAAGAAAGAGTAAGAATGGTATATGGTAACTTGAGAAAAAAATCTAAATAGTTTATGGTCATTCTCAAGCCTAATACAGAACATGTATACGTGTCAATACAAAGCGATTTATAAAATTACCATTAATATCTTATGAAAAGTTATTATAGAAATATGCTAAAAATTGAGAATTATGAATTCGACTTTCATACACGTACCAAATAAAATTCATACCACTTATTTTATTTTTAAAATTAAATTCTATCAATACCAAATGGAATTCATATCATTTAAATTTTGACATTTCATGCCAAAATAAAACCACCCTCATTTTATTTAGCATAATACTCAACTATTATTTTATTTTAAAATTTAGTATCATATAATATTATTAAAATATATATTTTTTGAAATTGACAACCCAATTTTATTACATGCAAATATTTGATATTTCTAACAAATAAAATTTTATACTCTAATAGCTTATGCAACACAAATTTCTACTTACGTTGTGTAGTATATGAGCCAAAATGCGACGAATTACGCTATAAAAAATTTAATACACTAAATAATATAATTTCAATATAAATGACCGTTAAGGCGAGATTATATTATTTATTGTGAAACCCCGTGCGTCAAGAAGGACTAAAATTTTAAATATTTATTTGTTGAAAATTAAGCACATCATTTATTTGTTTTTAAAAGAAAATGAATAAGTACTATGATAGGATATCGACCAATTGAAGGTGTGATAAATCTTGTTTATCAATTTCATATATGGAATGTTTTGTCTAAGTGATTTTAATTGCAATAAATATGGAATGTTGCGGTTGTGGATATATTAATGGATGAATTTTGTTTATATTGAAATTAAAAGACAAATTTGTTTACATAAAATGAAAATTATCTAAAAATAAAATCAAAATATTTCTAAATTTCAAAAATAAAGTTCTATAGAGTACATGACCACTTGTCGAGTAAACTTAATTAAACATATTCAAATACTCATAAAACTAATGTATAAGTGATTTTTAGTAATATAAACATCATTTAAGACCGAAATTTAATGTTTATTTATGTTCGTTGGAATTGGTGCTGAATACGTGATATTGGCTCCTAAACTACCATTTAATGGTTATTGTCTAACTCAATAAAATTAAGTGTATTAGTAGTGTTTTCTCATTAGTGTATCGATTTCATGACCAACTTGCGATTAAACTCAAGTAAAAACATTTTAAATCTCTTTGAAACTAATGTGAAAGTGATTATGGGTCATATAACCATCATTTGAGACCGAAATGCAGTTTTTTTTATGTGTTCATTAATGTGGTACTAAACACCCAATATCAACTACTACAACAATATAAAACTGGTACTATCTTACTCTATGTCTGGTACTACTTTTTGTAAATACTGACTAAAATTGAAATAATTCATTTTTGTTCACAAAAGTAGGTACTGATCAATCAAAAAGAGGTACCACGCAAAAGAATATGCGGTACTATTATGTCTAAAATAGGTACTCTTTTAAGAATCTTGATTTATCTAATCCTTCATGTCTACCATGACACGTGGATCGTTCACGCATGATTTGGACGAAAAAAATAGCAGAAGTTAAAACATATAGGTAGAATTTGGAGTAGTCATGTATGATGATTCTATAAAATGAAGTGTGTCATTCAAGGAAATGAAGTATATTAGTAGTGTTTTCTCATTAATATGTCGAGTTCATGACCAAATTGCGATTAAACTCAATTAAAAACATTTTAAATTTCATGGAAACTAATGTGAGAGTGATTATGTGTCATATAAACATCATTTGAGACTGAATTTATGTGTTCATTACATGTGGTGCTAAAGACCCAATATCAGGTACTACAACAATGTAAAACTGGTATTACCTTACTCTATGTCTGGTACTACTTTTTGTAAATGTCGACCAAAATTGAAATAATCCATTTTCCTTCACAAAATTAGGTACTAATCGATCAAAAAGAGGTACCACTCAGAAGAAGATGCAGTACTATTATGGCTAAAACATGTACTATTTTAAAAGTCGTGATTTCTCTAATCCTTCATGTCTACCATGACACGTGGATCGTTTACACATGATTTGGACGAAAAATAGTGAAGTTAAAACATATAGGTAGAATTTGGAGTAGTCATGTATGATGATTCTATGAAATGAAGTGTGTCATTCAATGAAATGAAATATATTAGTAGTGTTTTCTCATTAATATGTCGAGTTCATGACCAATTTGCGATTAAACTCAATTAAAAACATTTTAAATCTCATGGAAACTAATGTGAGAGTGATTATGGGTCATATAAATATCATTTGAGACTGAAATTCGGTTTTTATGTGTTCATTACATGTGGTACTAAAAACTTAATATCAGGTACTACAACAATATAAAACTGATACTATCATACTCTATGGCTGGTACTACTTTGTAAATGTTGACCAAAATTGAAATAATCCATTTTCGTTCACAAAAGTAGGTACTAATCGATCAAAAAGAGGTACCACGCAAAAGAAGATGCGGTACTATTATGGCTAAAACAGGTACTATTTTAAGAATCATGAATTTTCTAATCCTTCATGTCTACCATGACACGTGGATCGTTCACGCATGATTTGGACGAAAAATAGTTGAAGTTAAAACATATAGGTAGAAATTGAAGTAGTCATGTATGATGATTTTATGAGATGAAGTGTGGCATTCTATGAAGTGTAATAGTAGTGTTTTCTCATTAGTGTGTGGAGTTCATGACCATTTTACGATTAAACTCAATCAAAAAACATTTTTAAATCTCTTAGAAACAAATGTGAGACTAAAGACCCGAAAAATGGGTCATATAAACATCATTTGCGACCGAAGTTCGGTGGTTTAAGATGTTCATTACATGTGGTACTAAAGACCCAAAAAATGGTACTAAAGTCCCATAATGTTGTACTATATTACCCTATTTATGGTACTACTTTTTTAAATGTTGACCACAATTGAAATAAGTCATCTTGGTTGACCAAACGTAGGTACTAATTGATCCAAAACAGGTGCTAAATAGAGGAAAATGTGGTGCTATCTTTGCTAAATCACGTACTATTAGAAGAATCGTGAGTTTTCCAATCCTTCATGTGTACCATGTCACGTGGATCGTTAACGCGTGATTTGGATGAAAATAGTGGAAGTTAAAACATATAGGTTGGAATTGAAGTAGTCATGCATGATGGTTTTATGAGATGGAGTGTGTCATTCTATGAAGTGAAGTGTATTAGTAGTGTTTTCTCATTAGTGTCTCGAGTTCATGACTATTTTACGATTAAACTCAATTATACAAACTAATGTGAGAGTGATTATTGATCATATATACATCATTTGCGACTGAAGTTCGATGTTTTTATGTTTTCATTACAAGTGGTAATAAAGATCCAATATACGGTACTGAAACACCAAAATTCGGTATTATACTACTCTAGGTCTGGTACCAATTATTGCGAATGTTGACTACAATTGAATAATCTATTTTCGTTGACCAAAAGTTGGTACTAATCGGTCAAAAATAGGTACCCTGTAGAAGAAGAAGCGGTACTATTAGTAAAAAAAATCAGTACTATTTTAATGAGATGAAGTCTTGGTAGTGTTATTTCATTAGTATGTTGAGCTTGTGATCAATTTGCGATTAAACTTAACTAAACACATTCTAAAACTTAAATAAAGTACTAATTGGATCGTTCATGCGTGATTTGGCTGAAAAATAGTTGAACTTAAAACATATAGGTAGAATTTGAAGTAATCAATTTATGTTCTTTCTACAAAGTAAGTACTAATTGATCTGTAACTGGTACTGCGTAGATAAAAAAAAAGTGGTACTGTATGTGTCAAAATTGGTACCATTTTACGAGATTTTTTTTTTTTATGTTCGTCGGATTTGGAACTGAAGACCCGATATCTGGTACTAGAATACTATAATAGCGGTACTAACTTACTCTAGGTCTAGTACTAATTTTGCAAATGTTGACCAAAAACGAAGTAATTTGTTTTTTCTACTGTGTAGGTACTAATTGATCAATAGCTGGTACTGCCTGGAAAAAAAAAGTGTTATTCTTTGGGTTAAATCTGGTATTATTTCACAAAAATCTTTTTTCTTTTATTATGTTTGTCAAGCTGTAGGCCAGATATCTGGTACTAGAACACCATAATATCAGTACTACAATACTCTACGTCTGGTACTAATTTTGCAAATGTTAACAAAAATTGAAGTTATCCATTTTTACTCTAGGTCTGGTACTGATTAGAAGAAAAGTGGTACTGATACGAATAGAAACCGGTATCAATTCAAAACTTAAAAACATAACTTTCTTAAAACCGAACATCGATTTTGTTTTCTTTCTACCAACCAGGTACTTGTACAGCAAATACATGGTACTATTATGATGACAACAGGTATCATTAAGGACTTGCACATCTTTTTTTCTTTCTACGAAGTAGGTACTCGACAGTGGAATAATGAGCACTAATATCCATAATTTTGGTACTACATAGAAAAAAAAACTGATATCAGTTTAAAAAACATAAAAAATCATATAATATCATTTTTTTTCCTTTCATCCTTTAACCATATTCCAAAAACCATCATAAACAAAACCATCATCCAAACAGTCTACACTTATTGTTCAAAGACAAGCCAACATCCACATTCGTAACACCTATGGTTCAAAGACTAGTAAAAAATCCACAATCAGACATATTTTTCACAACATAAGCCAAACTGTACATTAAGGAGTTCTAAGGATGCATGCTGCCATGCGTGCTCGATAGCCATCAATGGAACAAGTATTTTGGGCCCTCCAAAATTCAGGCGTATCGACTGCATAGGACTCCATAAAATATATGCCTATAATGAGAAAATTGGATATTTGGGACTCAAAAGAATGGGTTTCGCAATTCTGCCATCGGGAAGAATGACTTCGCAAATTTGGGACTCACAACAAGGGGTCCTAATTTTCCAGGCCATTTTGCATTTTTTATATTCTTTTCTAAACTTTATACATGTATTATGTCTGAACATCCCATCTTACCCTCCTGCTTTCTTACGTACCAGATCGACCCTCGCCTACGCGACTGTTCACGTACACGCGCAGTCCGCCGCCGCCGCGCCGCTAGGGCATCTCATCTCGCAACGGACTCGCCACCGCCAGTCGCCATCGCGACTTCGTCTCCGCGAGCCGCCGCCGCCGGCGCGCCGCCAACGGCCACGCCGCCCCTGCCAGCCGCTGTGTCTGCGGCCGGTCTAGCCGTGGCGTCATCTGTGGCGGGTGTGGCAGCGCCGATGGATTGCGATCCACCGCCGGCAACTGTGCTTGCCCTTGCAAAGTCTATGCTACCCACCTACAGTCCTCCAGCAATACAGTACGATTTTCCTGTACTTGATGAGCAAAGGTGATGTCCTTAATTATTTGTTATTTTCTATACAGTTCTCCAATCATGTATATATTCATGTTTTTACAAAGAGGATTACATTTGTTTAGGTTCGAACTAGAGCCTGTAGATTGGGATAGCTTAAAGATAGTGGAGACTCATGATGATGAAAGTCGAATTGCAATGTTGAGTGAAAATCAGATGTGTCAGTTTTTAGGCTTGAGAGTAGATGCGGACTGCGTAGACGAAAATTCCCGAGATATGCCCTAGCGGCGGCGGCGGCGGCGGCGGACTACGTAGACGAAAATTCACGGGTCGCCGGCGGGTCTCGTACATACGTGGGCAAACATTAATCTAGCACGTAAAAAAGCAGAAGGGTAAGATGGGAACTCCAGGACCAAATACATGTATAAAGTTTAGAAAAGAATATCAAATAGCCAAAATGGCATGGAAAATGAGGATCTTTTGTTCTGAGTCCCAAATTTGCGAGGTCGTTCTTTGGGATGGCAGAATTGCGAAACCCATTCTTTGGAGTCCCAAATATCCAATTTTCTCGCCTATAATAAGATAAGGAATACAAATTTATCACTCTCTGCCAAAAGGATTCATTGCACTGCTATTCAACATCACGGACTGTGAGCTACTAGTTAAGATTTCTTTGTATATTATTTTGCTTCCAAAGAATTAACTTGAGTAAAAAAAAAAAAAAACAGGGAATAACTCAAATATCAACCAAAAAACTCATTGTCCATGAAACTCACTTGGATCATATCACTGAAAATGGGCTACAAACTAATTGGCCCGTCTCTGTGACTCTATTTGCAGTTGTGGTAACTTTGTGTTACTTTAACATCTAATTCATCATCAAATACAAAGTTGCAATGAGCCAAAAAGAAGTAGATGCATACGAACAAACCAAAATACCTCCCTAAACCAAAGTGTGAATCTAATAATTAACTATTAAAGACCCAAATTTGGCACTCAATTCATGAACTCGATTTCACATTCGGAAGCATATTAAATTAGATGACAAAGAGTATCTATTAATAACACCCAAATATCATGAAAATTCACAGAAATTTGATTGCACAAGAAGGCCCTATTATAATTCAACCTCATAAATTCATTGAAATTCATAACTCTCGAAGCCCTAAAATTTCCAAATTCAAGACAAAAATAAAAATTATGAACAAAGCTCTAAAGTGAAAAAAAAAAGCCCTAAATTTAGGACAAAAAATCATAAATTACCCTGTTTTTTGGACATTGAGTTAATGCCTTGGTGATTGTTGAGGAGGTGGACGTTTGTGCACGTCGAATGGAGATTTATTTTTCGAGCTGGCCAGTGCTTCCTGCCGTAGAGAGACCAACGGCGATTGAGACAGAGAGAGAGAGAGAGAGAGAGAGAGAGAGAGAGAGAGAGAGAGACGAAGGCGACGGAAAAAAAAGAGAGGGAGACGAACGTCGACAGAAAAAAAAGAATGAAAGAGAAGCGAACGGCAATTTCACAGAGAGATGAAGACGGGAACGGCGATTCACAGAGACAGTGGAGAGAGAGATATGGGAATAGAGAGAGATGAAATCTTTTCCAATTTTTAATGATTTTAGTGCAAAATAAATGAATAATAATAATATAATATATGGAGAGTGATAAGGAAATATAAATTAAAATTGGTTCAAATGCGGTCGCTTTTTTAAAATGAGAACGTAAGACTCATTTTTAGCCACAAGATTTGGTACATCATGTGTGGTCAAGATTTACTCTTTTTTTATTATTTTAATTATTTAAATATTATTTTGACTCGTTGACTCCGACGTTGACCGTTGTTGTAAATATTTTTTCTGGGGTAGAATCTAAAGATTCGACACCAGGTCGTATCTCACGAGGAAGGTCAGCCGGAATATTAAGCACGTTTATTCACACACGAATGAAAGAGAAAATAAAAGAAATAAAAATCCTAAACATTCTAATTCAAAGTATGGATGGTTTTTATTATCAACTACTGCAAATAAATAAAATAAAGCAAGTAAATAGCAAACGATCACGTAGAACAAATAAGGATTAAGAAGCTAGGGAGTCGGGGATTCCCGCTTTGGTTCGATATGCAACTAACGGGCAAGCGATTGTTCAGCTAAGAAATTCAAATAATCTACCAGATCAAGCATTCATTCCCAATAATTATTCGTAACAAGAGAATAAACTAGAATGGCAAATTAACGAGTCAATTAACTCCTAGGCAATAGAGTTACGAACAAGCCTTGTTCAAGCGAATCTTTTTCGACCGACTCCTCCCATTTCGGTTCTAATAGTCGATTAAATAATCTTAGAAGATGAATAATCAACTAGTCGATATCGGGTTAACAAAATCACACAAGAACGAATCAAATTCAATCGACGAGCAATTGTAAATTGAAGTGTCACTCCTTCAATAATTCTCAACACTCAAGCATAAATTGAAACCTCTAATTAAGCATGAATCGCATAAATTGAACAATCTTGAGCCCGATAATGACAAACAAATTCAAAGCATCGATCCCCTAATCCCCAGCATAAATATTTAGCCACTCATGCTCGAATTACCAACAATAATGATCATCTCAATCGAAGAACCCATGCTCAACGAATAAATTAGGAGAAAATCTTACGATTGATAAACCACGAATTGAAATCGATAAACAAGCTTGAATCCCAAAGCAATAATGTAGTTCAACCTTAAATCCTTGTTCTATGATGAAAATAATGGAAGAAAATTAAAAGAAACGAATAAAATGAGATGAAGGTAGGGTTTCATGTTTTTGTCGTGCGAAAAAGAATGAGAGAATCTGAAAATCCCGATCATATATATATATATACATTAAGCATGGCACGGCGTGGCACGATGGCAGCACGACGTGAGACTTCCAGGCAGCGCAGCGCGAGGGCTGGTCGCGACGCGGCAGGAACTGTCCTCACGGCGCGGCACGTTGAAGAGCAGGTTCTGTCCAAGTCGGGGCGGCGACGCGGCGACGCGGCACGGAGCTGGGGTGGTTGTCGCGGCGCGGCACGCCATTCCGACGCGACGGGCATCCTCTTCACGGCGCGGGGTTGTCGTGAGGTGCTGGCTGGGAAAAATGGGGGCAGGCGCCGCGGCGTCCGTGTGCCGCGTCGCGGGACTGGAATTCTGGTCGTCTGTCCAAGTCAGGACATCTGCGCGACGTGGTGGATATCTTCACTGGCGCGGCGCGGTGGATTGCAGCAGTTCTTCAAGGACAAGAGTTTCCCGTGGTGGAAAAAGAAGGGTGGGCAATGGTTGCTAGTGCGTCACACGGCTAGTGTAGTACTAATGTTTCACGGCTGGTGTAGTACATTGCCCGACGGAGAAGAAAGCTTGGTCCTGGTATTGCTCTGCTTTCAGAACTAAATATCTAGGCTTGATGGTACTCGGGATTTAACTCGACTTTTCCTGTATGACGCCCACGTAACCCTCTGCAAAATAAGCTTGCCAAAATATTTTATTTCTCTCATATGATAATCGAACGAGACACCTAACCTGCACACCAACGACGAAGAAAATCCGAGAAACAAACGAGAAACAAAAGAAAACACATAAAAGACTTTAATTAGAGATAGACACGGAACAAGACGCGAAACGAATTAAAAAAACGAACGAAAAGACTTAAAACGGGGAAAAAATAAAGACTAAAAGACAATGAAAAACGCAACAAAAATGGGACAAACAACTCCCCCACACTAAAACCTTTGTTCGTCCCGAACAAAAAGAAAAGAAAATATACGAAAGCAAACAAACGAGCATGGATAACAGTTTCAGATAAGACGAGTCTCAAATTTATCAACTCAGCCGAGGAGAATTCCAATGACCAATACAGCACACCTCAATTACAACTCGAATGCAATGCTTTGATAAGACAAACTCTCAAGCACGAGAGTATAATATGTATATGCCTCACTCAGTTTCTTTCGTGAATATAGAACTGGGACTCTCAAATTGGTCGATCACATCATGCACCAATATAAGCTTGCTCATTGTCTATTCATACTGTAATATCCCGACTTTTATCAGTATTAATAATATTTTAGTTCCGATATTATTCCGGAATTAATTATTTTCAGTTATTTCAGTCGAAATTACCGGAAAATATTTTCGACGTACCGTTTACGTTCGGAATAATTTTGGTAATTTAGCGTTATGTTTAATTGGATAATTAAACATAATTACGTGATTAATTTAACTTAATCACGAGATTAGTAATTGTTCGGATTTTATTCCGAGTTCATGTTCTTAGCCGTGCATTGTTGCTATTGCCGTGTGCATTGTTCATTTATGTGCTATGTATAAGTGTTAGAATTATTTTTGTCCAAGTTCATGTGCATGCCGTGTGTGTGTGTTCGGTCCAAGTCCATGAGCAATCCGTGCGCGCGTGTTCGTCCGAGGATCCGCGCCCAATGCTAGCCGGCG
>CACSLK010031655.1:679544-706866 GCA_902706635.1 Striga hermonthica | reverse complement strand
ATATATATAGGTAAGAGATCATATGAGAATGGATCACAATAAAAGAAATAAGAACGAATTTGGAGCATTGGATCTACAACATTAGTGGCTATGATGAAGTCAAAAGTAAATAAAATTAGTCAAAATCATGGTGGCAGTACTGTAATTAATGGAACATTATTGAAACAAATATAACCATTTAGGGCAAATATGTAATTTGATCAATCATCAAACCTGTGGACCCCACACATATTATTGCAAGTTGCAACCCATCCCTTCTATCTTCTCTCCCCTCTCTCCTCTATTCTCTCTCTCTCTCTCTCTCTCTCTCTCTCTCTCTCTCTCTCTCTCTCTCTCTCTCTCGTTCTATACACCACTCTCTCCCTCGACACCGTCGGCACCGGAAGCTCACAGGTCACGACCAGCTACACGGATTCCGTCACTGCACCGCAACTGCAACTAGTCTGTCGATCATGTGTCCTCGTCGTCAGACTGCTGCCGCCATCCGTCAGTCAAGTCCGGCATCTTATTCCAAAGCTCACGGCGAAGGTGCTCACGTCGACGGCCATCTCAATCACAGCCGTCAACAAACCTCCACCTCGCCTCTTCCTTCATCCACAAGTTCGCCGCTTCGCCTCATCAGTCTGCCGCTTCCCGCCGTCTGCAACACGACCCGTCCCGCCATCTTGTCGGAGCCGGCCAAAGTGGTGTTTTTAAAATCCAGCGAGAATCAACCAGAGAAACATCCAAGCCAAATGTCGTTGCTTATGTCCATCGACGTATGCCGAGCCGTCGCTTGAGTGCTGCGTATCTCTACCGAGAAAAACAGGAAACGAGCTCACCATTCTCGCCGGATAACCAGTCGGATAAGAGCCGGTGGTCGACTGACACCATGGCCTTCACGGCGAGAGCCTCCAGGTCGACGGGAGAGGTCCGGCGATGAGCTGCAGTGACGTTAGGAGTAGGGACTTATTTTAGAGAATTAGAAAAGTTACAAGGGCCTTTATGCATTTTCATAAACTTCATTATATTTGCATTATAGTATCATGGCAGATTTGTAATTTATTAAAAATCAAACACATCACATTAATAATTAATAAAATGCACAAAATCATGTGATAAAATGCATAATAAATTTTGTAATTTTAGTTTGTTTGAGTTTGGTCGAATCTTGTGCGATCATATAGTTATTATTGTGCAACTCGTAATACGCTAATGTGCAATCGCAATGAATTATATTTTAATTACATGTCAAAACAAATTAAAACACAACTGTAATAATCATTTTATTAGTTCGATCAACCAATTTAATCTAAATGAACAAAACAATTTATAAATTATATCATAAAATATATTTAGTATTTTATTATCTTTACTTAATATTTTTTATAATTTTTTCTTGAAAAGTTATAATATAAATTTAAAAAACATTATATTTTATGTACGTTGATTATTAAAAGTAAGAAAAAAAAACTTAATCAATTGAAACAACCATTTTTTCAATTGAGTACAATTAGGCAAATTGATAATATAGTAAAATTTTAATACATACACATAATACATAAAATGCACTATATTAATTTTGATACTTCAATAGAAAATCATACCTTGATATTTTTATACAAAAAGTATATAAAAAAAATATTTTAATATAATTTAGGTTATATTTTAGTTATTTAAATAATAAATTTATAATCGTACCGACATACTTGATTTATAAAAAAAACTAATAATAATCGAAACGATATATAAAGTTTCGTACCGAAAATATGTTCGTTGGATCTCGTTCGATTTTGTGCAATATGGTAGACGTTTAGTTTACATAAAATTAGTATGACATTATTGTGCACTCGCAATACATAAAAAAAATGTATATAAAAAATATTATTTGGTTTCTTATTTAAATAAATATATAATTAAAAATAATTGGTAATATTTTCACATAGTTTGGCATGTGTAGTTATTTTATTTATTTAAAATGACTAAATTTTATATTTAACCAACTAATATTATTCGATCGATTAGCAGAATACCGATTTTTTTGGTACGTGTATCGTGATCGATTAGCAGAATACCGATTTTTTTGGTACGTGTATCGTGTTGTTTTATAAGGTGAATATGTCGTGTTATAAAGTGCAACATATTTCTGTACAAAGTGCAACATATTGATATAAAGTGCAATTATGTATATCTGATTTTTTAGACGTGGCATTAATTGCGGAGTGTGTATGTAAAGTGCAACGTGTCGTATTATAACGTGCAACATGTTGTTTTATAAAGTGCAATATTCCGCTATATAACATGCATTAATTTATCCCCTCACACATAAATTATGTGTGTTTGGAAACGGAAACTATTTAACTGATATATTGTACACTGAATTAACTTAAACCATTACTATATCTTTTTATTAATTAATTTCTATTATATAATTTACTTATTATTATAAAAATATTTAATATTATTTGAACATTTTACATTGTTTAAATTGTAGAGTGTAGTGATAAAGTGCAGCGTGTTATTTTATACAGTGCGGCGTGGTGTTGTACGAAGTGCAACGTTTCGATATATAAAGTGCACTAATCTGTAATTTCTCGTATAAATTATGTGTATTCAATAACTATTTTTAATAGATATATTGTAAATTGAATTAACCTAAATAATTAAAATATATTTTTATTCATTCTTTTATTATATAATTTTTTTATTGTTATAAGTTCTTTTCAAATTATTTTAAAATTTTATACTAAATTTTATTTAATAACTTATTTTCTATTTAGTATATGTATATATCAAAACATATAAAATTATCTTTCAATAATTATATATTTGACCGATAGGTTAAATTAAAATATAATCAAATTTACATAATTACAAAGAGGTCCTTGTACATAATCAAATTTTCAAAGAGATGCCCAATTTAGAAGATGAATTCCAGATTTTTAAATCGCCGGCAACGCAACCTATCCGGCCTCGGCAGCCGGTGTCGGAATCGAGACGGACGGGGACGGCGACAGGGAGGGTGGATACGTGACGTGGAGGGCGGAGATGGCAACCTCTTCGGGAATCGTCAAGCTGGATTTGGAAGGCGGCGGCAGTGGATTTTGGACAACGGGACTCCTACAGCGGCCATGGGTGGCGCCGACGAGGATTGGGCACGGCGGCCATGGGTGGGGGGTTTAGATGTACGACGACGGCCATGGATGGCGGGTTTAGTTGTGCGACGGCGGCGTTTTTAGCGGTTGTGGACGTCACTCAGACACGACACCTGCGGGAGTATGGGCGACAGCGTCGTCACGGAAGTCCGGCCGAATTTCTGTGTATGTCCGATGGAATTACTGTATGTATGTCTGTGACGGGGGTGTATGAGATAATGAGGGGGAATAAAAGATAGAAAGGTGTGTGACATAGTGTGTTTGTGAGTTGGTGTGGGGTGATGTGGGTCATAGTGTTTTGGTGTGACAATGATTACATTACCCTTAATGAATGTATAATTTTGACTTTTTTTAGCCATTAGATTAGATGATCTAATGGCTACGATTTATTCTCATTTCTTTAAATATATATATAGATTGGATGCCCTAATATATATATATATATATATATATGTTATAAATATATATGGTCCACACCATTAATGTTATTATAAAATAATGTATGTGAATGACTATTTTGCCCCCGATGTAATTGTATTATTAGGGCATCCACATCCCTTTAACACAATATCATTCATTCAATCAAAACGTAACACTCTCTCTCATCCACATCATCTCCACATCACTTTTCCACTAAATCTCTCTCCATTTAAACACACACCCACATTCATATACATTCAATTAAATACATATGTGGGACTCATTATCCACCCATTCAATATAAATTTTTATATTCTATTTCCAATAAAAATAGAATTTAATATTTTTAAATTATAGTAATTATTTTTAAATGCATGAAAATTAAAAAAAAATTAATCATAAACTAGCTTAATATGTGCTGAACTTATAGCTTAAATGATAAGCTGTTTATTCACCCCAAATTGTTGACTTATAGTACGGTTTAAATTGAGGGAAAATTGGGATAAAAGCTCGGCCGATGGCCATTTGCCACGGGAGCACACGGTGATGGCAAGTGTCATCTCGGGAGCACACGGTCAAAGGAGGTGATAGATGATGGTTTGCCCCTTGAGGACACATGTCCTGGTCGTGTATTGAAGTGGCGCGCTCTCGGCTTAGTCATCGTCCGAGGTGGCTTCCATGCACGGGCCTAGTCATCGCCCGTGGCCTCGTGTGGTGCCATGTGTGCTAAGCAAGTAGGTGACTCACCTTAGCAACTTGCACCCTAACATTTATCTATGATAATACCTCACGACCACAATAGGGAGTTGGGACATGATTTACTTAACTTGATCATGCTACTTAGGAAAGCATAAGCATGTGCTGGGTTGCGCCTGCGAGCGCAAGCGCTGTGCACACGGCTGATTGCACTTGATGTGCGTACGCGTGTGCTATGACTTAAGCCTAAGCACAATTAATACTAACTAAACATGATTATCCTTAAGCATGATTAATATTAGTTTAATCATGTTTAAGGGTAATCATGTTTAGCTTTAGCACACATAGGCACGCCTAAGCATGCCCTTAGCACGTCTAAGCCGAGCTTAGTACATCTAATGGCCGTGAGATTTTGGCCTCCATTCTTCACGTGATAGGTCATCATAACATGAGACACCTGGAAGCTTCAGGATCAAGGACACGATGACTAGGCTCTTAAGCTTCATGAAAAAAAATAAAAAAATAACTTAAAGTGAGATTACACCAAAAAACAGTTGAATTAAAAAAAATAAATTAAATATAAAGAAAAATAAGATTGAATTAACAATTATTTAAAACAAAAAAAAAATTGAATAAACATCTATTTTAAAACTTAAAAAAAAAAGCAGAAACGTCTATTTTAAAACAGAAAGCAGCCTGCGCCGAAAAAAAAAAAGAAAAAAGAAAGAAAAGCAGCAAGAAGTTTTGGTTTAAAACAAAAAAAATAAAAATAAAAAATAAAAGTAAGGGTTGAATGCGTTCAGCCCTCTGAACGCCATAGTAGGCCTTCAACATTAACAAATGCCCACAATAAGGACTGAACGACATGCTGGCGTTTAAACGCCCAAAAAATAAGGCGATGCGGGTGTCCTTACGGTTGTGCCATTAGAAGATTCCTATAAATATGAAATTCAATTATAATGAAAATTGTACCTAAGAGAAACATTTTCTCTATTATCTCTCTCTCTCTAGTTTTATAACACGTTATCAGCACGAGTCTTTACCCTCTAGAGCTCGATATGTAATATAACGAGAGTATGCTCTACGGTTGCATCTTCGAGATGAACCTACGTATCAGAAATCCGACTATTACTTATTATTCTTTTCTTGAATAAACTCAATAGGCCAAATCTATGAATTTTATCCTTACTTTATTATGATTATTTTTCATCACTTTCTTTCGGCTAAGCTTTCTTAAAGCACCCACCATGCTTAATTAAGCATCATGAGAAGAAAGACTTCCACCATCTTAGCTTCCAACTTCAAACGCGAAACAAAAAACAATTTTCCAAGTTCACGAAGTTGATCATGATACAAATGGTAAATGTATACTTTACCTGAGAGGTATGTCAAAACTAATCACCAGCATCATGTATGTAGCTTATCATGATTTTGTTATCTTGCCTGTGATTTAACACTATTTCCAATCACATAAAAGTAAAAAGTTCATGGCTAAGGAGTAAGGACTATATAAACCATGCACTGTACTTTTATGCTGAGAAATAAAAATGAAGCTAATCAAGCTCTGCAAATATCACACCATAAGAAATGTAATGGAGATGAGACTTGGCAGTTGAGTGATGACACATAAAATGGCATGATAGTGTTGTTTATAAGGTTCGATTTTAAGCCTTCAATTCAAGAAAAGCTTGGACAAGTAATAATGTCAAGAAAAATAAATAAATGAAAGAAGGACCAACTTACTTTCATGAGTTGTCTCAAAAGGATTAAATTTCATGTGAACGCATTTGGTCCCAACCATTATAAACAGTACATGAATAGTTACATATATTATCATTTAGTTATATAGCATACAAATTATCATGCTATGTGATGCATGTAATAAAAGGTGTGATAGAAATTATATGAATTGCCAATTTTTATGTTTACATAATGATATGATCAAACTGATTGGTGCAATTTATTAGAAATATTATTTTTGTGGTTTTAAACTTCACTTCTCTGATAATCCTGATAGTAGCTAAACTAATGCACATGTTCAAATTTTTATTTTGTTATAGTAAAGAAAATAATAAAATGTGATGAATATTAAATGATGGTACTGGATCACATTTACACACAACTATTTAAATGGATTTTTGTACAGTGACTACCAAATGTGAGGATTGATGTAGGTGAAGAAAAATGGAATGAATTCACTAAATTTCATTTAACATTAAAAATACGTTTTGCTAAATAGAATAAGATGTGTTTATCGAAATAAATTTATTTCACTTTTATACTACTCTATTTAATGATAGCTTCGATTTAAGATTAAAGTTGATATGGTTTATTATATCATATGATTATGAAATACTTAAATTTTTCTTACTGTGAAAATTATCTACGTGAACATGTGGATATTTATGAATTGGCCATTGTGATATGAAAATAAGTCTGTATGGCTACGAGGATCGGCTCGTGCGCCTCTGCCGTCGGCAAGTAATATTTAATGGTAGCCGACGGGTCAACTGTTGATCAAAATATTATGAACAGTTATATGAAATGGCCAATTGCAGCCACCAACAACAGATAATATTGAACGGCTCAATAAACCGGCCAGTGTATTAATTAATAATAGTCGATGATGTGGAATGACCATGTGCAAAAAATGGTACATATAAAAGGATATGAATGGCTATATATAGACATGGGTCGGCCAGTGCGGCTCTGCCGCCGGTGACGGGGAGTACTAATAAGTGATAGCCGATGAGTAAAATTTAATGATACTTTATATCTGGTCATGTGGATGTTAATTAAAGTCCTTGTCGTGAACAGACATTATATGGACTGATCTGATCCTGAAGAATCAGTTGATAAATTCTCCAAATTATTAATGGAGAAACAAAGGTTGATGAAGGTACCAGAAGGTACCATATGACTGATTTGATACTAAAATGTTATGTAATGATTAAATGAAATCTGGTATATTGGTATTGAAAGCTACCACGTTATGATGATGAAATTGTACCAGAAGCTACCATTGAATGATTGGACAAAATGAAAAAGTGGTACCAAAAGTTACTAGTTATGGGTAATCACACAAAATGATTTCTCAATATATTATATGAGTCTAAGAGACTATATCAGATCGCATTGAGATTCGAGATCATACAGATATTACAATAAAGTGTTCCAGAAGAAGCACATATGGTAAATGATTGTAGTCATGAAGTACTACACACTTCTTGTGGAAAAACGTAATTGATATTATTATTAAATGAGAAACAAGTACAGAAAGTTTATATGATGGAAATATGGAGAAGAGGCAGTACATACTCGATAAATCCGAAATATGCAAAATTACATAAGTGAACCCATAAAAGAAGGGTGCGTCTCGAGAGTATAAAACTCCGTAACTTTGCCACCCATGATTGACACTTGGGTTCATAATGAGAGATCTAAAGGATCAAAAGTTTTTTTTCGCTTGACCCCTTGTGTTTCATCAGAATCTTGAAATGTGATGCATTCTTGAAGCTTTTTGATAAACTCAGCAGACGTATCTGCAGATTTGAATACTTCTCTCGTTGGAGGAGATATAAAGGTTTGGTATACACCTTGGTCTAAAAATCCAAGCAAACCATGAAAAATGTTATTAAAATTCAATAGACTTATGGGCTTGTTATGAAGTTTCAATTCTGCCCAAGAAGCAATGGTGAACATCATCATTAGTGTTCCATAACCGCCTGGAAAAATGATAAATGCATCGCTCTTGTTCACCATATCCATCATGCAATCATAAATAGAATGAGTTAGCATCATGCATATGGAATCCTTGATGACCCTTGTTGAAGTTCTATGAAAAGGTATGATACTTTTCACTTCTATCTCAAAATATTTTTCAGCCAATAAAAGATTATCAAAGAAAGTGATGCTAGTCCCTCCATACAGTAAATTGATTTTTTGATTTTCCATATCCCGTACTAACTGACTCACAATATCAATATTTTGAGAAAAACTTACCAGTCTAGAACCACCAAGAACACACATGGTTTTGATCGGTTGAAGTAAACTATTACCTTGCGAAGACTCTAAAACATCCATCTATTTATTGATAAACTAAATTTTGCAAATTTTTATGAGGCATAAGATTATGAAGAACGACTCGCTATTTAAAAAGAAAGTTTTACAAAATGATAAATGATGTTACTGTTTTCCTCTGACAATTGCAACCGACAAATAAGGCGTGAGTTTTTAAATCTTATTTTTCGGCAGCTAGAAGATTTTCTAGAAATTACAGTGCAACATACTAAACTTCATTAGTATGATTTTTCGTAATAACAAGACTAGTTTTACAAACTTGATCTTTTGAAACAATATTTTTGAGTCTATAACGTTCCTCTTCATCTTTGAAACGAATCCATAGAGGCAGAAGCTCACGATGTACATGCCCACTAGGATGTGTCTCAAGAATCTGTTGAATTGTTTGATCCATAGACTCCTTACTCAATCCATCCTTTATAAATGCTAGTTTATCTTCTCGATTTTTTGACACGAACCCCACTAATTTACATCGTGTGTCACAAGCCCATCGAGCGCATTTGAAACATCCACCTAATCGTTTTGCTCTTTGTTTCTTTGCATAAGTACTCTTACCCACACCTGGCATATATTTGTATGAATTTGGAAACTCTCCCGACAATCGAACTTTTGCTTCAATCAACCATCGAATATCGTCTGAAATATCATTAATCATTAGCACCCTCAATCTTTCAATTCGAGACCGATAAATTCTTTTTATGATATTTACTGGAACAAATGGATAATATTTACGGATATTTGAGAGTGTTAAATCCATTTGTAAATTCGGACCTTTGTTCAAAAATATTGAATAGATTGCTTAATAATTTATAGAAATGATGCGTATGCTATACGACTATAAAAACAGAGAGTCTGTGCTACAGAAGTAATGATACGCATGTGATACGATTCTGAATTAAATATTGTGGGTCAGAATCTGCACTTGAAGTGCATTTATTACCGCCGAACGATGATGTGATATGTTTGTGATAAATGGGTCACAATGAATTACTGTGATATTTACTGATATAAATGATGATGGTTTGAATGATTAACTGATTCTTTGTGATATGAGATACTTTGTTCTCAATTGGTGAAATTATTACTGGCTAAATAGTTGTGAATTGATTTTTTTATCAAACTGAGTATGAAAGGGAAACGATATATATATATATATATATGGGCCCACTACCCCTCCATGTGTGCTATTAGATATTATAGATCCACTAGATAGCCACATGTGTGTGATCCGTAACCTGAAGTTACGAGATGATTTGATTATGTATATGACACGTAACCTGAAGTTACGAGATGGTTTGATCAAAGAATGATACAAGATGGCTATGAAAGAATGAAAATCAGTGTCATATGAAAGTGATGAAGCTAGTAATATAATCAGCTCATATGATGAACTCATGGAAGGAAAATGTACACATTATAAGTGATATGAGTTCAAAGTCCTCCTATTATATGTTAAAATCGAGAACGAAATGGAGATTATATGAACTCCCCTCAAGAAACTCAATACTGAAAATACAGATCACGGATCTGCTAAGATGAGGGGGAGAATCAATTATTGAAATTTTGGAAATGATATATGCATCACACTGAAAGTGTGCAAATCATAAACTAAATGATACTGATGGTGGTGAAATATATGAAATGATATGATTGTAGAAACATACACTGGAAGCGTTGGTATTGTGCAAATTGAAATTCCCCAGTGATGAAATGAGGCATATACATACTATCGATGAAATTAATTGATAATGAGATATCTCAATATATTACGGGGAATAATGGAAATGAATATGTGTCAACACAAACAAATGAATAGCGCTATATAAATGATATTGACGAGAATGAAGTCAGCTGAAATGTGAATATTGGAAACTATTGGCAGTAAGACCATTGAAATCAGTTGATGATGAGAATGAGTTTAAGATTGAAAATTGCACAAACCATGATATGACATATTATCATGATTAACCATCAGTATCAGAAAATCTGAATGAACCTATATGATATTCATGAAAATTATGGAAGGGTTATTATGAATATATGGAATACGCGTTGTACTCTTTTTCCCTTGGCTGAGGTTTTGTCCCATTGGGTTTTCCTAGCAAGGTTTTTAATGAGGCAACAGGGATAGAGTATTCACATGAATAGTGTACTCTTTTTCCTTCATTAGGATTTTGTCCCACTGGGTTTTTCCTAATAAGGTTTTAACGAGGCATATTCATGGTATAATGAGGAGTTGATGACTACTGGATAATTGATATGATTCCTCATGAGGATGAGAAAATACTGGAGTAGTTGTACTCTTTTTCCTTCGATCATGTTTTTTCCCACTGAGTTTTCTTGACAAGGTTTTAATGAGACAACACATGGATACTCCATTAAAGATGATCTATTTGAGGGGGAGTAATGTTGTGCTTCCACAATACTCAGGTTTTGTCCCACCGGGTTTTCCAGAGGAAGAAATGCTATGATTTCAAGATGATCAGGTTTTGTCTCACCGGATTTTCCTGATATGCTAAAGCAACGGTACCTGATGGCCACAAGATATACTTAAAGATGTGCAAATTGGGCTTTGTTCAAATAATAATTCAAATATGTTTAGAAAATAGTCATTCAAGGGGGAGTGTTATAAATATATATGGTCCACACCATTAATGTTATTATAAAATAATGTATGTGAATGACTATTTTGCCCTCGATGTAATTGTATTATTACGGTTGTGCCATCAGAAGTTTCCTATAAATAGGAACTTCAATTATAATGAAAATTGTACCTAAGAGAAACATTTTCTCTATTATCTCTCGCTCTCTAGTTTTATAACAATATATTCAATTTATAGTATTTTTAATTATAAACTAATAACTATATTTATTTATTAAATATGTATTAATTACAAAATAACTAAATAAATATTATTATATATTTAATTATCTTGTTTAGTTAAACTATTATTATCGTTAATGTTGTTTTTTATATGAATTTATATTATTATATTTTATTTATTTTTGTATATATTAAATAAATATTTACTAAATAAGTAAATATATTAAAAATATAATGAATAATATGTTTTTATTTTAACATATTTAAATAAATAAAGAAATACATTAAAAAATTATATTTTATTTTAAATTAATTAATTAGTTAATTAATTAATATGTATATATATATAGTAATAAATATATTAAATAACTAAATAATGTAGATATTAAATTAATTTATATTAAATAAATAATTACTTTATCAATTTTATTTAATTAAATATTTACAAACTAAATAATATTATTTGTATATTAAATAAATATTTACTAAATAAAAAATATATTAAATAATTAATAAATAAATATATTATAATAAATAAATATACTAAAAAATATAATATATAAATAACCTAATATTTATTATATAATTAGATATATTATGTAATATAATAATAAGTAAATATATTTAATAAATCAATATGCTAAATATAATTAAATTTAAATAAGGTAAATAAAAACACAACATAAATGATAACATAAATTTTGTTAAACAACATACGATATGTATTTCTAATATATATATTTAATAAATTTATAATATATTTATTATTTAGTAAATATTTATTTAATATATAAAAAATTTCATAATATATATAAATTATTTAATAATTATGTATAAATTTATATTTAAAAGAAATATAAATTGAATAATATATGTGTTTATATTATAATAAAAAAACAATATCGTATTATTTAATTTTATTTATTAATATAATAAATAAGAAATAACATTATATTATTGAATATGTTTATTTATTAATTTATATTTAATATATTTATTTAATTGGTAAATATATATTTAAATAATAAATTTTTTTAATAATATATATTATGTATTTAATAAATTAATTATTAGTTTTATAATTAAAAATATTATAAATTGGATAAAACGTTCTTGATTGATAAATAAGTGAAGTCAAATAAATATCAAAAGGTACGCTTGGTCAGGTGCTTCATAAGGCCATTGGATTGCCTAGCATCCCGGGTTTGAAACCCCTCATCCCCATCTTTTTGTAGTTATGCCAAAAACAAATCATGTAATTATGCCACATAATGCCACGTAACTCAAAAAAAGAAAGAAAAATTTATGCCAAAAAAAAATTATGTAATTATGCCACATAATGCCATGTAACTCAAAAAAAGAAAGAAAAAATTATACAAAAAATTCACGTAGGCTAGACGGTAAAGATCTGCATTTATTGTGTCAGGTCTAAATCTCAAGTTTTTTTGCATTTACGAGACGTATTCTAAAAATGGGTATCAGGGAGGACCAAACCTCAAATGAATTTACACGATTCCTAGAAGAATGCACTAAACATTTATTAAAAATTACCGCAGGGGTTATACCGCATGGTGTACCCTTCATTGAAAACGTATTCTGAGAATACGTTTTTTAATTAAATTATTTGAGAAACGTATTCTGAGAATACGTTTTTCAACCAAAGTGTAAACCATGCGGTACAAGCTGCGGTACGTGTAGCATTGTCCTAAAAAAAATACACAGGATTATACAAAATATCCCGCAACCATATATTTAAATCAATAATCATACACTACAAGAAAACACTTCAATTCCAACGAAAAATTCCAACGGAAAAATTTCCATTGGAAATTCCAATGAATATTCCAAAAAAATTAATTTTATGTTGGAAAAAGTGTTGGATGGTTGAGGAATTCCTACGGATTTTTTCCGTTGGAATAGCTGTAGGAAATTATTTCCATAGGATTTTCCGTTGGATTTTAGCTATTCCAACGGCCATTTTTCCTACAAATTTTTATACGTAGGAATATCCGTTGGAATACCTATTCCAACGGATATATAAAGAATTCCAACGGAAAATTTCCGTTGGAATGTAAGAGGTTTTTTTGTAGTGATATTGGTTCTGCCTCCTCCAAAGCATTCAGCTTACTTTTTTTTTTCTTTACCTAAGTAACATGTAAACTCATTCAATCCACCTTATATATAATTCCAGAATGCGCTGAGCCTACGTGGCTGCTTCTGGTGTTTCGGAATCTTATTTGGCAAAGAATCATGCTTTGTAATTAGGTTTGGATAAATAATATTGATATATTAATAATAAATAATCTAGGTTCGGGTATTCTATAAATATTATTTAGCTAACTTAGGTATTTTAATATTATTTTTATTAATATAACCCTTTAATTCTTTGTAATTTTACATAGTGAGGCACTAAGTGACTAATATATCCCTGAATTTTGATTTGTTTCCTTCAATAAGCTATTGAATTATAAATGTATTTTAAAAGTTGATAACTTTTGTATTTCTTATCGGTTTTACGTATATAATATATCAAATTAATCATCTTTTGATGATCTTCGATTTAACATCTATATTGTATATATGAAATAAATAAATTATATTTATCTTTATAATAATAATAAATAATAATATTTATTAAAATTCATTAGATAAATAAAAGTATTTCTCAATTGATATATTTATGTTTAATGTAGTTATATATTGTAAGTTAAAAAATTATCATAATATAACATAGTAAGTTGCACAAATAAAAAGTGTCATACTAAATATATATAATATATATATTTTTATAAAAGGTATTTAAATTTTCAACTATTTTTTCTCATTAATTTTAGATTTTAAGAAAAAAAATTAGAAAGTACCCGTGTAATACACGGGCGTTGTGCTAGTAAATATATAAAACATAATAAAAGTACACATTACCATATATTTAAATCAATAATCATAAGGGCTAGGCCCAGCAGTCAGCTTAAAAATCAGCTTACATATTTTTACTGATGTAATATGTAAACTCATTCAATAAATATATAAAACATAAATAAAAGTACACATTTTATAGGATAAGTACAATTTTTTTAATGAAATAATTCATGATTGTTGTAAAATAATAATTGATAGTTAAAATAAGTTAACAAACACATAGTATATTTTATATATGCAAAAAATTGTATGGTATTCATTCCCTTTTAATCTAAAAAAAAATAATCTGAACAGTGTATATTCTAGTTTCAAAATAATCTAATTGTTTCTCTGTTTTCATCAAGTTTCTTGATAATGTCCTGAAAATATTTCATACAGATAACTTATTTGTATGAACTTTAGTTATTTCATGATTTTAGTATAATGGAGTTTAGGAGGACTTTGATCATGCTCCCTTATTCTTGGCTAATTTACACATCCATCTACATTTACAAAGATTTTGCACATATACAAACAATTAAACTTAATTTCATATTAAACTACCGAGCTGAAAGATTTCACAGCCAAAAACACAAGTGGAAGCGACGCGACGCGACACGACACAACGCTTCATTGTCGCCGATTCAAAGTCAAAACTAAAGGCTATATAAATCTTTGAATTATACCAAGAGTTCAAATGGCTGAACTTATAACTATAATATTAGTTAGAAATGTTTTACTTTAAATGAATAATATAAATCAAAGTATCATATTCGGGTTTGTAACCGTTAGATCATCTTATAACCGTCGGGGATAGTTGATCTAACGGTTACAAACTCTGACGGAATGCTTCCGTAACGGGACCTTAGCATTTTCCTTTATTATAACCGCATTTTTATTAAGAGATATGAAGAATCAATTTTGCTGTTTTACAAATAAAAAATTTTTAATCTATATGATGCAATTTTGGCATTAATTTGAGCTGAACCTCAGCGGTCGCTCGAGAGTAATCATTGTCTTAAATTTATGAGGTTTGGTCCAACTAAGTCATATTAAATAACTAAACTAAATCACATGTTTATCACGTGGAAAATTGTAATCCTTCCATGTCAAAGTCTTATACATCCGCGTCGTTTCAATCCTTATCCATCCATGTCAAAGATTGATTGTAATGTAAAATCGACCACACTATTAGTTGATCCATTAACAATCTTGCAGGCACGAGCAGGGGAGAATGTAGATGTATCAATGGGGGGCAATTGTCCACCCTCAAATTTTAATTATGTTTAACTATTGATATTAAAAATTTTAATTTGTAACCTTGAACCATGAACCCATTATGTCGTTTCTTTTGCCCCCTCTCAACTAATTTTTTAGTTTCGCCTCTGGACACGAGATCATATTTGCAACACGAGACTAATCGTGCTGACAGAAATATGTAAGGACAACTTTTGCGCACTTTGAACATAAATTGCAATTCTACTTATTCTGTTGTACCAAATTTGCAATTTTCTGCAATATTTGTTGTTTGCAGCTACATCCGTTTCTCATAAATTTGAAGACATGAACACAATCATCCCCTGCCAAAGGCCTAAATGGCCACAATCACAGGAACACTAAAACTAAGAGCAACAAACAAAAACACAAGGATCCCAACAAAAGAGAAAGATGTCTAATATCCTTTACTACAACACAACCACCATCATCCAGCCGAGTTCTCCTATTAAGGCAAGGCTGCCATCTCGGAACTTGCAACTTTACACACCACGCTTTGCCAACATTCTTTCGCTGCTTCTTTCTAATAACCACCTGATTTGCCTCACCTCTCAGTCCTGCTGATAACCTCTACAACATAAACTAAAAATGTATTCATGCCGTGTAAAAGTATGAAAGATGACATAAGTAATAAGAATTTTTCAAGAACTTACCCATGGCACATACCAAATATTAGTAGGCCGAAATTCCCAATGATGTGACCCCATTATTACCAAATTCTTTTATTCGCATTGTATGTATAAACTGAACATAACTATACATGAAACAGAATGCACAAAATGCGGACCATAGAGTAGTTCTTAATGAAGATTTCGCACGTGGGCAAGTTGGAGATGAAGAACGAATGAAATGTAAGCTCATATTAAGGCTTGTACACACCTCAAGTCGGGACAAGGATCCTCCCTCGCGTGGAATCCAAGTACGGGCTTGTAAATGCCAATGGCAGCCAAAATTCTTGCTTCAGCTTTTCAAACATCCTCATTAGCCTAAGCTTCAAAAAGTTTATAGTGGTGGAAATAATTCTAGAATTTTCATGAAAAAAGCTTCGCCTATATTCTAGAATCCACGTGTTGGGATCGAGCTGCACGATGGAAGAACTCCATTTTTCTCGCGTCCATGAAGTATTTGTACAAACGAAATAGGCTTCCCAGTTGTTCCACTGTGATAATTTAATGCATAAATGAACAAAAATTGACATAATTACTAAAATCAATAATTTATTCATTAACAATACCTCAGCAACTCTTCCCGATAAAATACTCAACGAGCGGCGAGAGTGTTGTGCAGTGAGCAATCCAGCTGTATGCAACGGCCACCCCCATATGCTTACCTCCTCCGACAACGATTTGTGCATAACACAGCGAGACTCGAGCAATAAACCATCCTAAAACCAAAAAGATTAAAAGTTTGAAACAGTTTCTATATTACATTAAATTTTACTTGAAGGAAAGACTGGAAAAGGCCAAGTCCACTTGCAGTTCAGAATACAAATTCTCATCTCGAAACCCATATTATGGTTAAAATTCAAATCACCTTAAATTGTCCAGAGACAATTTATTTATTACTCATAAAATGAGAAGAAAGAATTGCTTAAAATGTGGAGTCCAGATTAGCCCATAATGGAATTATTCATATACCCAACATACGAAGAGGCAGCCATAGAAAAACTAAACCATACCATAAAATGGAATATGTTCTTATCATTTGCTGGGCACTTCATTTCTAGGCTAAAGTAAGTGCAATCACTTACGAGATTTATTTTATATATGTGTGATGTATATACATATATACATATATATGTGCTACCTACAATATGGAGTAAAATAGATGCTAATATCAAAAGAACATTTGTAATTTTAATTCTAGAGGAAATAGATAAATGATCTAGTTGAACCACTTTTGAAGCTAATGATCACTTAGAAAGCTCGTAATTGTTCCTTTACTTGAGAGGTCATGAGATTCAGCTCTTATGATAGAACAGTACAACTGATTGCAAGTATGCAATAAAAGTAACATAATTTTCTCTGCCTATTATAGACCAGTGTTCGCCTAAACGGCCGTTTAGACCGTTTACACGCTGTTTAAACGGTAAACGGCGCTATGGTGTGCAGTTTAGCGGATAAACGGTAATTAAACGGGCTAGCCGTGTAGACGGAAAAAAACCGTGTAAAATGTGTAAACGGGACGGTATTAAACGGTATTAAACGGCCTAAACAGCCGTTTAGGCCGTTTACACGGTCCGTTTTGGAAATAAGAGCGGTTGGGCGGGAGAACAAAAAATTGATCCGTTTTGTGAGAACTATATATGCGTGCAGTGTGTTACTAACTGTTGTGTTGTAAGATGAACACCTGTGATGTTGACTGTTGTGATGTTATCTGCAATTTGCGTATGGGCTATGGCTATGTCATTGACTCATAAGTCATAATATTAATACTAATGTAGTTAAAAACGTGTAATCCGTTTAATCCCGTGTACACGCCGTGTACACCGTCTAAACACTACACGTGCCCTCGCCGACTGTTTACCGTTTAGCGTTTAGGCTAACACTGTTATAGACACAAAAAACTCATCTTTCAGCATATCCAGAGGAAGATTTTCCTAAAATCATTCCTGGATTTCTCATTTAGAAACTGTAGTATCAAAAACTTAAATCAAGAAGACAACAGCTAAGAACAGGTAGCATTTTCTCGTCCTTTAGACATCTTCTAATCCAACATGGCTGTCAAATGAAGTAAGCAAATGTATTATGCAAGAGGTGCCAAAGTCCAGTTCACACACACTTGCAACTCAAATATAGTCACACATACATAACACGGGCAATCAAATAGCAAGAACACCGGCTAAGAAGTACCATATTCTCGTCCTGTAGACATCTTATAATTCAACATGATTTTCAAAAGATGTAAGCAAATGCATTATGCAAGAGGTGCCAAAGTCAAGTTCATACACACTTGCAACTCAAATACAGTCACACATACACACACAGGCAATCAAGTAGCAACTGTAGGAAACTAATAAACTGCATTGGCACCAGATTTTCACATAAAACAGACTAAATTTGCCAAGCTCGTCTGATATTCACCATAGCTCACAGACAGAAAAAGAAAATGAAAATGAAATCTCATAATACAAATTCAGCCACACATACACATATGTTCATATTCAGAGAAATGTCTCGAACAAAAGAAAGGAGCTTTTTAAGGTCTACAAAACACACACCTGACTGATTTTCCACACAGAATCAACAGAGCTACAGCTCGAAACCTTTTCCCCCAAATACCCTTCCAACTCATTCTTCAAGAACACAAACCTCCCATTAATCCCCTCAACATCCCTCGAAGTCTGACCCAAAGCCATCACCAAATCCGGAGACAAGCGGGCCCTCAAAGCCCAAGAAACCATCAAAGATAGCCCGAAATCCACACCGCTCACGGTAATCAACCCCAGAACAAGCCTCAACACGAAAACCCCATACCCCATTTTTCTCTTCTCCTTCCTCCCCATCTTCTCCCCCAAACCCATGCTCTCAGTCGACATTGAAGGTGTGCTTGAGTCATCGGGCCTAATCCGGCCCGACTCAGGCGTCGAGGGTTCCATCGACGGCGAGGGATAGAATACAGGGCTTCTCCGGACAGCGGGCCTCGAGACGGAGAGCTTAGTGAGCGAGCTCCTGTGGATGCTCTGAGGCATGAGGTCGAGAGTGGCGTTCATGCTGGCGATGCAGATCTCGCACTTGCAGTGGGCGTCTTTCTTGCACCCGGGGAAGTAGAAGGAGGTGTCGCGTGTTTCAGACAAGCCGGGTTCCATCGTCGTGGAGGATTTCACGGAGGAATTCGGGTTTGAGTATGGCGCCGACGGAGATTGCAATGTCATACTGAACCGTTCTTCCAATGAATAGCGCAGAGAATCGATCTGGAGAGTGAGAGTGGAGAAGAGGGACAGTGAAATTTGAAAATTTTGAAACACACAACAAACATGTGCAGTGTATGTAAATGGATCAATATGCCTTATTTTATTTCAAACTAGGACAGGTACGGGCAAGTTCGAACTTACCAATAGCTATTGCCAATGGTTTTGACTTTTGAGTTTTAACGGTCGATATTATATAAACTCATATCGGCCTTGGGCCGCCGAGCCGGTCCGGTCGAGCCTATTGACCATGGTTCGGGCCCTGCTCGAATTTTAACCGTGCAGTTTTAAGGTCATGTTTTTTACTTGACCCAGTGTGTCGGGTTGGGTCCAGTCTGGCCGAAAAGATCACCATCTATATTTTTCTTTTCTACGGTCTAGATCCGGGTTTGGCCGGTCCGTGTTTTGTCCACCTCTACTCATATATGCTACATTTTATGATTAATTATGAACATTTAAATAAAAAAAAAGTTACATGATTAATACATCTTTGTTGTACCAATTATTTCTTCTTTAACTAGTACAAATCTCGTGCGATGCACGAATAAGAAATATTCATTAATATTTATAAATTTAAAATGGTATTAAATAATATTTATAAATTTAAATATGAAATATGAAATAAATATGTAGTACAATACTTTTATTAATTTATTAAAATATCATTTGAAATTTAAATTGTGCAAAATTACATAAAACATGTGACTTTAAAATTAGTGCACAACCCGTACGGTGCACGTAACTAATAATAAATTACATTATATTGATTTCAAATAAGTGTCATTAATAAGTTTATTATTTACATATTCGATTTGACTGCAATGAGATTCTATAAATTCATTATTTTGGTAAAATTTTATCATATATTTAAAAACATATGTAAATAATAAGTATAATTATAAAATTTATATTATTTTATTAATAAAAATGAAATTATTCTTTTGTCAGCTATTCAGATAAAATAATTTAAGTAGTTGAGTAACTTATTAAATTATAAATTATACTTTTTGAAATTTCAAATAAAATCAAGTTGAATAGGCGGGACAATGCAAAATTTTTCAAAAAGAATTACTATTATTATTAAGATTTGGGCGAGATTTCTGAATAATTTATATTTACTATTCCAGGAATTTGTTGGTTGCATGTTTATATATTAACAGATTTTATGTTTAGTTTTTTTTATAGTGTAGTAGTTTATGTTATCATATTTGTGACATGGTTAAAAACAAATTTTGCACATATGTCAAGAATAAAGTATTAATAAATAGCAAATATAATTGAAACCTTCAACAATATAAATAAATCAAAGTTGTTATTTCTAGTTTAGGACTTGATGGTTTTTCCCGATACCTAAAACTTTTTCTAGTTCTCTAGCAATTTAGTTGTTATTTCTTTTGTTTGTTTTTCTAGTTTTAGTTAATTCTCCATATCAATTGTGATTAGAGTGTTTAAGATTTATTTTCTATTCGTGTGTAATCGACACCAATTTTAGATTCTGAACCGCCTTCCTCGAGAGATCGACGGGGATTAGGAACAAATCTTATTAGAATATTCACTTGTGAGTTGTCCAACATTGTTTATATAGGGAAAAAAAGTCTAATTTATAAGTCTAATTGGATGCTCCTCCTTCCACCAATTGGTTTTGAGATGAAACTTCACTTGGGCTTCATTCTGCTTATGGTGCGCTTAATGTGCGTGGGATCGCACCCGTTTTACCCACGTTTCTTACATGGTATCAGAGCCGGTTCTATTGGGACCGCGCGATGACGTACCCATTTTCCCCCACATACTCGTTTATGAGAGTCTGCTTCTAGTAGGCTTGGGACATCCAGCTCCGTATAAGGGCTTAGACTTTCTTATTAAGGACTCACTTGGCTTTGGGGTGGAACCAATTGGTTTTTGGATGGAACCTCATTTCGGCTTCATCCGGGCTTTCCCTCTCTTGGTGCGCGTCATCTGCGTGGGACCACTAGTTCTCCCGTTTCTTATAAATCTTTCGATTCGACACTCGGTAATAACATAATTTGCTACAACACCCACCAAAGAGCGGGCCTAAATGGGTTGGCCCATGCGGGCGCGGGCCAGCCCGTCAATTTAATAAAAAAAAAATGATTTGTTTTTACATTTGCAAAACATAACACAACGATAAAGTACTGAGAAAACGACTCTCACCTCTTGACCTCGCTTCTCATCTCACATTAAAAAAAATAATAAATAAACGATTTCAAAAACCCAGTTTTTTTGGATATCTCTGATGGCAAAGGAAAAAACCCTAAACTCTAATCTCTCAACTCTCCCTCTCAAGCCTATCGGTGTGCGGCGACGGCGAGCGGCAAGGCAACAGATACAGCGAGCGGCGAGGCAGTGTCTTTGTAACACCCTGTTATCTTACTAATATCAGAGTCAATTTTTCGCAATTGTGGGATATTTATGTATGATAGTCTGCATATTTTATTTATACCACGAGTTTAGTTACTTCCGCTTGCGATTCAGTTTATAGTTATCGAACTTGCATGTTAGTATTTCAGTTTAACTCAGTCTTTAACTTGAGTCCAGTAGCACATGCATGTTTGATGTTCTGTTTTTCTTTATGTCTAACCGAGTTTGTTAGGCCCAATTTAAGGAAAACAGACTTCCAGATCAGATAAGTTTTCTGTAGCATCCCGAGTTTTGATTTCGCAAATTCATAGGTATTTTTAGAAAAGATTTTTGCGAAAAATTGACTCTTATATTAATAAAATAACGTGGTGTTACAGTCTCTGAGCGGCAACGGCAAAAAAGCTTCCACTCTGGTACTTGACCGATGATTAGATATCACAAACCCGGCCTGGCCCGCCCAGCCAAACGGCGGGTTTTGACGGGCTGCGGGCCAGCCCGCGCTGCCGGTTTCGACATGTAAAAGTACCTAATTCAGAATTTATAACTGTGCCTCACATAAAAATAAACCAGTAAAATTCTTCCAAACATGGTTCTTCCAAAGGAAAGCACAACACATAAGATCGGCAACGGCGGCGGCGGCGGTGGTCCGTGGAAAGCAGAGAAGGCTATCGCCGGCAACTCAGAAGCTCTACAAGCTCTTCGGGAGCTCATCTCTTACCCTATACTCTACTCTCGCGAGTCCAAAATACTCGGCCTAAAAGTACAGTTTTATCTCACTCACACTCGCATCCAAGCAATTTTATCATCATTTCAATAACAAAAAGTTCAGTAATTTTTTTTCCCTGCTTTAATCTTTCAGTGGCCTCGTGGTTTGCTGCTATACGGTCCACCAGGGACAGGGAAGGTGTGCTTTTTTTTTTTCCTCGTTTTTCCCCTTTATCATTCATAGCTATTAGTTTAAGCTTTTCTATATTTTGTGAATTTTCTGTTTTTGTAGACAAGCTTGGTTCGTGCAGTTGTTCGTGAATGTGATGCGCATTTGAGTATTATTAGGTAATGCTAATATGTTGCTTTGAGTGTGAATTACGATGGCATCTTGTTACTTAACTGTTGGGTTCATTATTATGTATATGTTGATGATTTGGTATCGATACTTTTATTTATGTTTTTCTTGAACACTTCTTCTGTTTTGATAAGCTGATGTATTAAGTTCCTGGCATTTTACACGATTGTTGGCACGGTAATAAAGCATATTAGCTTAAGGATGTGCATTATTTTCTCTTTTCCAGAGCCTCTTTTAGCATTCGTATTGTATGAAGCAAATTGATTTGTATACTGCTTGTTGGGTATTTCTTGCAGCCCTCATTCGGTTCACAAATCACATGCAGGAGAAAGCGAGAAAATCTTGAGGGAGGCTTTTGCTGAAGCAGCTTCTCATGCCAAATTGGGCAAACCTTCGGTTATCTTTATCGATGAAATAGATGCGCTTTGCCCCCGTCGCGACTCAAGGTGCATCCAATTATACGAAGTTTTAATCTTTAGGCTTTTCTTGTTATGATGTGATGTGGAGACTTATTTTCGATTTATCTTTGATTGTGAACTGTACTTCATGGTAATTTTAAGCTATCTTTAGCAGATAAATTTGATTCTGAACTTAATAAGATAGCATATAAAAAGATGGAGTGACAAAATATTGGCCCAATGTTGTTTGGTCTTGTTATCTTCTGTTACCAGTATCCTGCCCTCTTAGCATCTCCGATCCGAGATTATAACATGCGAATTTTTGGATGGGCTATGCCTTCAATTTCAGGAGGGAACAAGATATCCGAATAACTTCTCAGTTATTCTTGCTGATGGACTCCAACAAACATTCATCAACATCTGTATCAAATCTTGTGGTGGTTGCATCAACTAATAGGTAGTTCAACTAATTAGTTACCATGGAAATATTTGATTCCTTTTTTATTTTTTGACTGTCATTAACTTTTGTATTTATCCTATAGAGTTGATGCAATTGATCCTGCACTAAGACGTTCAGGACGTTTTGATGCCGAGGTTGAGGTTTCCTCTCCTAAAGAAGAGGAACGCTTACAAATATTGACGGTACCATATGCAACTATAATAAAAATGAAAGCTTTCACAAACCCTATCATTTCACCTGTAAACTAAACCTCAAGTTAGTTATTCCAATTTGTCAGCTCTATGCAAAGAAGCTTTATCAGGATCCAAATGTCGACCTAAAAGTTGTAGCTGCATCTTGCAATGGTTATGTCGGGGCAGACTTGGAAGCTCTATGTCGTGAAGCTGCCATGTCAGCACTGAAAAACTCATCAGATATGCATCCAGATGTTAAACGGTGTACTATAACAATGGATGACTGGAAACAGGCTAGAACTGTGGTAGGTCCCAGTATAACTAGAGGTGTCACTATGGAAATTCCAAAGGTCTCTTGGGATGACATTGGAGGATTAAAAGATGTGAAGGTTACAAACATAGCCGTAATTTACGTATTTATCCCGAGGAATTGTTGAGCTCTAATCATGTTGAATCTGATTATTTTGTTATACATATGGAACAGAAAAAGCTTCAGCAAGCGGTTGAGTGGCCTATAAAACACTCTTCTGTGTTTTCCAGACTCGGAATATCACCCATGCGTGGCATTCTTCTTCATGGGCCCCCGGGTTGCTCGAAAACAACCCTCGCAAAGGCTGCTGCTTGTGGTGCCCAAGCTTCTTTTTTCTCATTGAGGTGATTATTTCATCAGGATATTATTTAAAAGATGATTCAAATTTGCAATTTGTTGATGGTGGCAGTAATGGTTTTTCTTATTCATCTTTCTTCTAAAGTTGGTCCCGACTCCTGAAGGTCCAAACATGTTCGAAAATTGTAACGTGAATTATTTTCAAATAATTTTTGGAGACACTTACTAAATAGAAGTCTTTGTATCATTCGGTACATAGGGAGTGCAGAGTAACCAACATGGGAGTAGTTATCTTTATGAAAAAAGTGTGCTAGTCCGAACTCAACATAGAGTAATATTCTCACATTATTTTACCTACATTATAGCATATACAGGAAAGAAGCTTTTTCATTTTTTTCGTTGTTTTGAACTGATTCTCATTCTGAAAGCGAAAGGTACAGATTCTTTCTCTTATCCATCCATAGTAATTGCTGCAAACCCGTAGTACGTGACATACTGATTGTTATTTCATGATTACTTCTTAATTTTCAATTTAGTGTTACAGAAAAGTAAGACTTCTTCTGAATTAGACTATTGAATTAGACAATTGAAGATGTAAAAGCCAGACAGGCGTACCTGTAATTATCATTTTACCTGAACCTTAAAATGTTCTAGCTTACTATATTTCATTTGCCTGAGATGTTATATCCTGCATCAGTGGTGCAGAACTATATTCTATGTATGTTGGTGAAGGTGAAGCTTTGTTGCGTAATACATTTCGGAAAGCTCGTCTTGCTGCCCCAAGCATTATATTTTTCGACGAGGCTGATGTGGTTGCCGCAAAAAGGTGATTTAATTTTTGTTTCAATAGCTTTCTTTGGAGAAAATGCAACCTTGATGCTCAGTCACATTAAAGGACATTTTCATTATTTACTGCAGAGGAGGAAACTCAAATGGAAGCTCTACAGTTGGGGAACGGCTTTTATCGACTTTGCTGACTGAAATGGATGGCTTAGAGCAGGCTAAAGTATACTTATTACAAACACTTCTTCTTATTTGAAATGGAATAATTGCAATTACTTGTCCTGGGGTTTGCATTTGGGAAATGGTTTTTATCGATTTTTTATTAAAATGGAATAATTGCAATTACTTGACTGAAATGGATGACTTAGAGGCTAAGGCAGGCGAAAGTATACTGTTACAAACACGTTTTTTTATTGAAATGGGATTGCATATACTTGTCTTGGGCTTTGCTGATTTATGGAACACAACAGAGTGGATTTAGAATTACAAAAGGAACCCCTGACTTTGGTATCTAATTTATTTTTAAGGGGCTAACTGTAAATATCTTTACAAATGTAGGAGGGTTCTCAATGTGTCGAAACAATATATTTTATTTTTTTATTTTTCCATGAGTGACCCATCTGGTTTTTGCAGGGAATTCTTGTTTTGGCCGCCACAAATCGCCCTTATGCAATAGATGCTGCATTGATGCGTCCCGGTCGATTTGATTTAGTAAGTCGCCTATGGTATCCACTCTATAAATATGTATTACTAAAATCTTCAAACTGTATAAAACCTATGTATATTTTGGAAAAACTCCCCATGAGGTTTATCTGGCTAGCCAGGAAAAGAAAAATCATTTTTTAAAATAACGTCTCTAGTTCACAAGTAATGCCTGTAATTTCGAGAAATAACAGGAGATTTTGTAATTAGTCTGAAACTCATGTTTAATATGTTATGCACACTCGTTAAAGTTTTTTACTTGCTTAACTACCAACTGTCTCTCAATTTTACCAAATCAAACCTCTGTAGGCGGTAGAATTTGAAATTGTGAATGGGGAGATTTTGCCTGATCATTCAAATCACCAGTTATTTTATGAAATTCCAATTCCCCCTTGAAACTTCTTCGCTTTTACAAATTGCTCCTTCAGGAGGACGTAATTCAATGTTGCTTCTGTTGTGTTCTTTCTGTCACTTCACAAAACATAATTTGTTTAATAAGCTGTGACACCTTTGACAAATAAAAATTGGCAGCTCTTTTTTTCCTTCTTATGTTACCGATAGTTTTTATCTTTCAAGGTGTAGTTAAAGCATTTTTATAAAATAGAGTAAGGGTTAAAATGGTTAGTAGCTCATTGCAACTCAAGGGATACTCTGAAAACGTAACTCATTTTTTTTTTTTCATTTATTTTGGCAATCAAATTGTAATTTCTAGGTTTAACTCACATTTAGTAGAATCTTCCATGAATAGGTTCTTTATGTCCCCCCACCCGATCGTGAGGCCAGACACGAAATTCTACGCGTGCACACGCGCAAAATGAAAATCAAAGACGACATCAATCTTGAAGAAATAGCGCGAGATACCGAGCTCTTCACAGGTGCTGAGCTGGAGGGTCTCTGCAAGGAAGCCGGCATAGTCGCTCTACGAGAAGACATATCGGCCACAGTCGTACGAGACCGGCATTTTCGGGTCGTGATGAGATCGTTAAAACCGGGACTAACCGAAAGAGAAATTGAGTCTTATGCCTCGTTTATGAAGAATACCTCTCTAAGGCCGAAACATTCGAGTATAACTGAGCTGGGTTCACATGGAGATACTTGGAGCGCCAAAAGCGTATTTTTTGTGGTAGCTTCAGTTGTGGCTGGTTTTGTAGGTAGTGTGGTTTTGTACTCTGGTTTGATGGGTACTTCTGTTGATGCAGAAGGTACCACTGTTCAGCTGGTGAGGACATGACGGTTGATTGTTTGTGTCTAGAGATTTTGAAAACATTTAGTAACTTGTGTATAACGACTAATGTACAACGACAATCAAATCAGTTTTCCCTTGGAGCTCATAGGTCTGAGGCTATTGGCAAAAATCAAATCACTCGTCTACTCCGTAAAATATTTTCTTTTTATTTCATTATTTTAAATTATTTTAATATCACAAATATAATACTTAGATTATTGTTTTATACATATTAAATTATTTAAATTATTATCATTATATATTAGTAAAAAATAAATAGTACAACAATATTTTA
>CACSLK010031655.1:622485-635973 GCA_902706635.1 Striga hermonthica | reverse complement strand
ATCTCTTGATTATGTAAGGGATTTAATTTTTGGCAATTGCTAAATCATTTTTTTTTTAAAAAAAAGAGTTATTATGAGAAAATTGAATTCTAAAAAACATGTGTGTATATTTTGTAAACATTTATACTCAAAATTTTATTTTGAATTTCATTACATAAAGAAGACTATTTCTATAACATTTATAAATAATAATAATGACATTATATGACTATAAATTTTATAATAAAATAATAATTGAGTATTATATGGTGAACAAGAATAAATAAAATTTTTATTTTTTCTTATATCAATGAATAAATATGTTTTTTAAAATCAAATAAATATATTAGTATGACGTGTTAGCGGAATTATATATTAATTAACATGTTAATTTTGGCTTAAATAAATGCCACTTATTAAAAGATGTGAAATATGGATGATCCAAGTCTATTGTTTTTTTGTCTAGACGTACAAGTCCTATAAAAATAATTGATTTATTACATGTATCACGTGCATCGCACGAGGTATGCACTAATAATAAGGAAAAGAGCAATTGCAAATCTCTATTGAAGTAGTCTATATTAAAACTTAAACAGCATATAATTAAGGTTAGATTGAACCGCCATTGTAGTTATCGAGAGCAAATTAAATAGCATTAAGTACCAACAGAGGTTGGCTCGTAAGAAATTTGATATCACTTAAGTAAGGTTTCAGGTTCAAGTCCTTATGAATGCAGAAAACCTTGTTGGGAGATTCACCCACTATTGTCAGGTGTGCGACTCGAGTCGAACAACAAATTAGTTGGGGCAAAGCTCCGAAGACCGTGACTGGCTACCAAAAAAATAGCATGAAGAATCCTAGTGATATTGGTGAACAAGGATTATTAGTTAACTATTTAGATTCGTTAGATGAAGATTATGTTAATTGTCCTATGTATCAATTGAGTAGGCAGGTTAGATGGTCCAACTTAGAGGTTCGTGTTTTTCTTCCATACTAAATTTTATAAGCAATTAATTAATTAGACCACCAAAAGTCATATGTTGGGTCACATAACACTAACTGATATATAGGTGAAAATACCCAACTGAAACCGATCAAAATAAAATAAAATAAATAAATAAAGTACTTAAATGGGATCTACACAAACCCCCCCCAAAAAAAAAAAAAGAACATTTATCTAAATTTTGAATAAATTATGAAGTACATTATTAAATCACGAAATCGAACAGTATAACACCCTTGTAAATAGTTCGTATTAACACGTGTCCACTATGTGCAGAGGAGCATTACTCTATATTTCTATTAGAACAAACTAGTTTAATCTCTCAATGTGACAAAGATGAAGATGTAAGAGTAAAATGTTGTTGTGCCATACCCATGTCAGCATTCTAGTTTACTATTTTCAAATGGGCTCATTTGGTAAGTGAAATAAAATAAGAAGCTTAAGCAAAGTTAGGTGACCCAACTTAGCAAATGTATAGTGTTTGTAACAAGATTATTCAATCCATGTTCAATTCACACTCAAAATATAATTTAATTTTAACTCAACCCTACTATCCTCAACTGAAGTTAACCATTAGTCAACGTTTTTTTTCCAGTTGTTCGCGCTACGTTTACTCTACATAAATATTTACATTTTATTCTTTTTTTTTTAAATTAATTTTAGTGCCAAAAAATATTTAATGAAATGCATTATTACAAATATTTAGAGCTTGTTTTTCTATAATTTTTTTTTTTTCACTTTATACGTAATCCATACTCAAAATCTAATTATACTTAATTCCAATTCCACTATCCTCAATACAATAAATATTATTAAATAATATCAATTAATCATTTTTAAACATTCGCTCACATAATTTTAACTAACTATCATTTCACATCACTTCTCTCATACTTTTACATCAAATCTATTTTAATTATTTTATTTTAAATATTATTTTAATATAAACTCAAAATGACACTAATAATTAATCGTATCATCTTTGTAAAACCTAACCGTGGATAAAAAGAAAAAAAAAAAGCAGATGTACATGTTCCAAAGTCTAAACACGCCATTCGTTATTTAGATTGTCAAGATAGAATGAAAAAAATATAATAAATACAACATTATTAACATCAAGATTATTTTATTTATTAGAAGATTCATCATGTATTTTCTACATCAAGATTATTTTATTTGGTAAAAGATTAATCAAGTATTTCCTACAACATTAAGAAATTTCTAGTGCATTCTCAATAGATAATCTAAATCATTACTAACAAAATATATATAGATGTCAAGATTATTATGTTACCATCAATATATATTTATGAATGTAAACGATATTTTGTTTTTTTTGGTACAGGAACCTTTCGGTTTTCAGATCCACAGGGGAATCGACTAATCCGAAATCAAGCTGGGTAGGACCACAATGACGGCAAAGCTCTCCCTCAAAAGTTTTAACACTGCTGCATTCTCAGGGCTCGAACACGAGACCACTAATTAATCTGGAAGAGACCCAAGCCATCTCATTCAAGCGCTCTTGGGTTAAACGTTATTTTGTTTAATAAAAAATATTCAAGATTATTACTAGTATAAAAAAACTATACATATTATATAATATTTATGTTAAAAGATTTTGATATTGTACTATTGAAATTTACAAAATAAAATCGAAAATAAAGGATTGAGTTAAAACCGCCGTTTTTTTTTTTTAATTGTTAAAAAGATGAAGAAAACATACTTACTCTTGTCAAGTTTTTGAGTGAAGGGCTTAATTTAATTATTAAAAAAAATTAGAAAAAAATACATTTAATACTCTAAGGTGATGTAAAAACAATTAAGCATTTATATAGCTTAGTGAATTGAACATTTTTTCAGTTTTGCAAATAATTAGAATGTATATTTTTTCTATCATCGATCATAGTATTATGTATCCGATAATGATTTTGCTAATATCGACCATTATATGTCACTTGTGAATCATCCCATTATAAGTAAATGAGTCTGGTTTATAAGTCTATGGCTACTCCTCCAGTCATCAATTGATTTTGGGATGGAACCTCACTAAAGTGCTACTAGGCTCATCCTCTTATGGTGCACTTCACTGTGTGGAACCGCACCCCTGATGCCCCGATTATCAAAATTTGACATGGTATCAGAGCGGGCCTAATTTGGAACCTGCGATGATTTAAAAAAAAAAAATGTACCCAGCCTGGTTGTAGGCTCGGGCTTATAAATTATGATGATGAAAATGTACTCGACATGGTTGTAGGTTTGGGCTGATGAATGACTCACAAGTGAGGGGGCGTGTTGGAGTGTCACTTATGAGTCGCCTCACATTGATTTGATAGGGTAACTGAGTCTGATTTATAAGCCTAGTGGCTCCCATCACCATTTGGTTTTGAGAGGAACCTCACTAAGGTGCAACTAGACTCATCCTCTTATGGTGCGCTTTACTGTGTGGGACCGCACCCCTGATGCCCCTGTTGATACATATTCGCGAAATTTGATCAACAGCCCCGACTGTCAAAATTTGACACATTAATGTATATTTTTCTCAAATGCAATATTTAAGCATACATACTCTATACTGTGATAGTTTGAACGACATCATGTATAGTCCCGTCGAATTTGAACGACCATGATTTTTATAATTCTCATATGCATGATATTGGTAGGATATGAGTCCCTTATCGAGCTGGAGTTCGTTTATCAATATTTACGAACCGAACGATAAAATATTATATAAAAAAATTATTTTCAAATACTAATGAGTCGAGCTCGGCTCGTTAACTAAACGAACTCTTTATGAGCTCAATTTGCTTTAAAGGAGTCGAGCCGAAGTCATGGGCGACTCGTTTCTTTTTACAGTTATATGCCCAACATATATAAAACTCAAACATGCACACGAAAACGAGCATCTTATTAATTTATTTTTACCAAATCAAGACGAGAAATCCAGAAAGTCTTCATACAAATAAGAGAATTAAAAGGTCTTTATTTATTTATTTTATGATAACCATTAGAAAACCTTTGATTATCATATGTTATTGGGAAGGGTGATGTTGCATAGTTTCTTCAAATTAAATGGGCGGATGTTATTGGGCCCACCGGCCCACAGGGCTTTGGAGATGAACTTGTACGCGGACTCTGTTGGGTGGAAATAATCCCAAAATAAGTGATCGTTTGGGCTTTTGCACAATGTGTAGCCTTCCATTCCACATTGTAATTCTCCTCCCAATTTCCCATATCCACAGCATGCATTTTCTATATCATTAAATCCTGCAATTCATGTAATTTATTGAAATTTATTAGATATGATCACATGGTTTAGAGGTGGAAATTTTGTGGAAAATTTAAATATAGGCAAAAATTGTAATTTTAGTCCTGTTAGTTTGATCCAGTGGCTTTTTCAATTTTAAGAATTGTACATTTTTGTAATTTGGTCCTATGAATTTAAAATTCATTGATGTAATTTCAGTCATTTGGGACTAAAAATGCAACGAAATTTAAAATTATAGGACTTAAAATTGCTAATAAAAAATCTTTTAGATGAATTTTTTATTAGCAATCTAAGTTCTTTAATTTTAAATTTTGTTGCAATCAAAATACTAAATTACAGGATTAAAAGACAAAAAATTGAAATCTTGAAACTAAAAGTGCTACAGCGTTAAACCAGCAGGACTGAAAACGCAATTTTACCTTTAAATAATAATAAAATGAAGAAGTTGCTCCAGAAAAGGGTTCATACCGTAGTGCTTAGGATTGGTTTGAAGAATATGAAATATTTCATAAGTAGCTCCGAAAACTCCGATCGCACCCGAGTACTTCACCGGAAAACTTGTCACTATATTTTCGAGGCCCGTATTGAAAACCTTGACCATTCTATTCATCTTGCCATAGCACTTTCTTACAGGTGCACCAGGCAAAAGTGCTCGGGCCGGAATACAGCCCACCGGGCCTAGGCCGAAAAGGGAAATCCGTCGGGCCCCGAGCTTGTAAATCGTGTCCACAAAGTCTTCAACTTGGGCCACCATGGATTGCACGTAGGCGTTGGGTGTCAATGTGGGAGGGTCGAATGGATTAATTATGAAGTAGCCGAAAAGGTCGTTATTGCCCGATTGTATGAAGAAGAGTGAGTCGCGTACGAGCTTCTTGTCGATTCGATTTTGTTCGACTAGTGTTTTGAATTGTTGAAGTTGGACTTGGATTGGTATGACACCCTACTCATGAACATGAAAAGATGGTTAAATGGGTGAATATGAGGGGTTTTCTATTTTAGGTGAATATAAATATATAATAATAAGCTAGCTTATAACTTTATTTAATCAGTTTATAATTTTTTTGCATTTTAAATAAATTTAGTAATTACTTTTTCCCAAGTAGTAAACCAATATTATTTCCAAGTAGTTACTTTTTTTTTTAATCGTTAATTTAAATTTTAATGGATAAAGAAACAAAATTTCTCCACTCACCCCACTAGAAACAAATATTATATTAAAAACAAAATAAAGAAGCTTCATGCCCTCCCCTCAAAATAGAGTATTTCCACTTATCTTCTGACTTAAAAAAACCAATGTTATCAAAATCAGTCCGACCGGGAACCGGACCTCATAGCGGTTCGGTTTGAGGTATAGACCTCTGGGGCCCGTAATCGGTCAAAAACCGCCTAAACCGGTCAAAAACCGTTAAAACCGGTGAATCGGTAGCGGTTCATACGGCCCAGCGGTCAGGTAATTTTCATGTCCTAAAGTGGTTGTCAAACTAGCTGAAATTTTATTTTATTTCTGTCAATCCGATGTAGATTTTACATAGCAAATAAAATAATGACTGTCCCACTTTATTGAGCAGCGGGCCTGCTTCCAGTTAGGAAAAAGAAAAGGACAATATTAATGTTTGCTTTGGGCCCAATTTACTGTTTCTTTGGGCCAATTTTAAAAAAAAAACTTATCGTTTAAAAAAGGTACTTTTTGCCCAATTTAATGTTTGATTTGGGGCTGAAATGACTACATAAACCTCCTAAAGCTTATTGGGAGTTGAACCATTATTTTATTTGGGTTTTACTTGTGCTCAAAGGGACAAATTTGGTTAGACATTACACATTATTCTTACAAAATATGGTCATTACATAAACATGTAAACAATTTTTTTCCTTTTATTTATTTAGACAAATGTTATTATAGGTTATAAAATTAATGATAAAAATATATACAATTATATATTACACATATAAAATAATTAAAAATTAATATTAATTAAACGATTCGACCGGTTCAACCACTGGTCCGACCAGTGAACCATTGGCCCGGGAGCTTCACCGGTTCGATGACCGGTCCGATTTTGACAACCTTGAAAAAAACCCCTTAAAAATATATTTGTTAAAGTGTTCAGGCGAACTCTCTTAAAAAACGGGTATAATTTATACCCACACTACAATTATTACCGTTCAGTTCACATATAATTTGACCAATAATAGTCTGAACTATTGGTGTTGGCTAGGGGTGAGTGAAAGGTCGATACGGTTGGGAGATTACGAAATCTCCGAAACTATACATAGACTAAGAAATAACTAAAATTAAATATTTAGAATTGTATCAAAAAATTCGTTCTTCTCGATTAGGAGATTTTTTTTTTCTGTACGGTTCGGTTGGGTATTCTGGACAATTTGGTTTAGTTCGGAGCTCTAGATATTTCTAATTATTTTAATTTTTTTTTGAATGGCTTTCTAATATATTTAAATTTTGATATTTTTTATTAAAAAATTTCAACATTCATCATTAATTTATCATATTAAATATTTTATTCGAAACCCCAACTTTAGAAAAATTGAAGTAGCTCAAAATTTTATATAAGACCAAAATTTGTGGAACTCATGATGAACATTTGATATCCAAATAAAATATATTATTTTTTGAAGTATTTCTTTGACATTTCGTACATTTTAATTATAAGATGGAGTATGACTAAGAAAAATATTAAAAAATAATATGAAAAATACATTTTTTAGTTAATTGTAGACCGAGTATTATTAGAGATGGATTTAAGTGGTTTAATTGTTATTACTATACGTTATTAAGATTTTAAAAATACTCAAATTATATAGGATTTAAGTTGATATAAAATCTATGAACAAGACATGTATAATACAATAATCGGTTCCTCGATTCGTACAGTATGAGGTGCTTCGATTCGGTTCTAGGTAAGGACATTTGTGAAATATCCATAACGGTACCAATTATTTTATCGGTTCAGTTCGAAAAAAATCAAACGGTCAACGAATATTTTTCAGTTCAGAGTGAATTCGGTTTTTGGTTTTCGAAATTCTTCGAGTCCCATATTCCGCCCTAATATCAGTGTCCTATTCCAAACTAATAAGGTCGAATTTTTTCAATTTACATTATATACTTTCCCCTCTTAACTCCTAATTCATTATTTACTTCATCTAATCCATTTAACAACTAATTAACACACATCTAATTTATAAGCATGAATAATGATCAATATCTTACGTATTCACTATTTGTGGCCGGAAGAACACCGCTGCCGGCGCTGGCGAAGTTGATTCCGTTAGTCGGAAAGTTCTTCCGAGTCCCGTTCGCGATCTCATGCTCTATCTCCAACAATGGCTTTTGCAAAGGTAATTCCAAAAATTCAGCTGCCATTCATGAAATTCATTACCACAATTTCCCAAGTTTTTTTCATGCTACCAAAAAAAGTACTTAGTAAATAATTAAAATAATATAACAATCACACCAATCAGTGTGTGTGTGTGGACTTACAAATGAAGTCGGATACAGTTCTGCCATCAGTGAACCGTCCGGTCGGATGGTGAAAAAAAGTGATGCCGTAGGGAGGAAAATCAGCCTGCACAGTGCAGTTCGGGATGAAACGATTGTTGCCCGCATCGATAGTCGAATCCCCAAAGATAAAAATCCCGGGGACATTATTCGACCCGACCGCACACCTTAGATGGGCGTAAAAGAAAATCAACACAAGAAAATGTACTCTCTCCATCTCTTTCTCTCTTTTCTTGAAGTTGTGCCATTGTTAACTGAAAGTTTTCGTGTATTTATCGAAAAAAAAAAAGGAGGTGATTAGAAGACAAAGGGTATGAAACAAATTACACGTTTTTAATGCACGGATGAATGCATGGCCAAACAACACTGATAATGGCAGGGACCATCCGCCTCAGCATTTTTTGAACTCTTCTCATTTGTGCTGCACTCGTTTTCTTCATTGCCAAACAAAATTATTGACGGTGTTATAGCATAATTATGTCGAGTTATCGGAGAAACTGTTATTCAACATTTAGGGAGGAATTAATGTGTTTCATCATAAGCTATGCATGGGCGTAGCCAGAAAAAATTTTAACCCGGAAATGCATATTATTGTAGCTATTATTGGAATCGAGTACACATAGTCATGGGCGCCGGTCCGTCCCGAACCGGCACAAACCGGTCGGTTGACCATGGGTCTTGAACCGGCCCGTGATTTTGACCAGTCTGGTTCATGTTCAATACTTTATAGTTTATACATTTCGAATCGGCGGTTTCGATTTCGAACTGGAACCGGAACCAGAGGTTCCGTCTTTATTTTTTAAAATAGTAATATCTTTTAATTATAATTATTTCATTTAATGAAACACGCCGCTAAGAGCCGACAACTCAATGAAATAGGAAGTGCATATGTTTGGGCTGGTGATTTCAACCCAGAACCGATTTTGCCATGACTAGAACCAAATGATTATATAACATACTCCGGTTCGAATTGAAAATTCAATCTCCATTTGTTTATATAGAAATAGCAAAATAATCTATCACTGTAATTAATTAAACACAGTCAAGTACGTAGGGGGATAGATATAAGTCATGCATGTGAAGTGCTTATTTTAATTATTAAAAAAATAAGAAAAAAACAATTAATACTCTAATGTGATGTAAAAACAATTAAGCATGTGTATAGCTTAGTGAATTTGGATATTTTTCCACTCATTCTCAAGCACGTGAATTAGAACATTTTTTTTTCAGTTTTGCAAATAATTAGAATGAATATTTTTTCTATCATCGGCCAAACAACATTGATGATGGCAGGACCATCCGCCTCAGCATTTTTTGAACTTTTCTCATTTGTCCTGCTCTTGTTCTTTTCATTGCCATATTTATTTTTTGGCGTCAACCACAATAATGGGACGGTGTTACAGTGTAATTTTGTTGATTTAGGAGAAACTATTATTCAATATTTAGGGAGGAATTAACGTATTTTATAAGGTATGCATCGATATAAAAAGATCGTCGATCGACCTCAAATGAGAGATCGACACGGCGATAAAGAAGCAACGAGAGTGCATATATTGGGGGATTTTTATTTCTCATTTTTCATATGTGACCTGTTATGAACCTTAGGGGCTCAATTTATGCATGAAAAATGTAGACGAATAATTACGACTATGAATCAACTAAGAGTGTAGGGAGATGATACGTGTCTCCATGTAAAAACTGTCGTGTCATTTTAATGATGTGAATGATTGATTAATCGCTTTTATAATTTTATTTATCAAATTTCGTTTACACTGCAGAGAGATGTACAATTTTCAGATGGAAGGAATAGAAACAGACCGGTGTCGATTTGAATATGGACCGGTACAACATTAGTAATATCACTACAAGAAAATGATGATATTCCAACGGAAATATATTCCAATAGAATTATTTTAACGGCATTCCAATGGATATTTCAATGCTATTATTTCCATTGGAAATTTTCAATGGATTTCAATGGAAATTCTAACAGAAAAATTCCGTTGGAATGAGTTTTCCATTGAAATTTTCGTTGGATTTTGACGATTCCAACGCTCCAACGGGGTTGGAAAAAAAATTCTAACGGAAATTGCATATTCCTACGATAAAAAGCCATGGAATCATCAAATTCCATCTAAAATTTCAATGACAAATACATTCCAACGAAATATTTCCGTTGGAATTTCTGTTGGAATCATTCCAACGGAAGCTATACCATTGGAATATCAGTTGAAACTTCCATTGAAATATATTACCATAGGATTTTCCCTTGGAATATAATAATTTTTTTGGTAGTGTATGGCTTATTGGTATTCTTTTTTACAATTTTAGGCCCATTAATAGGCAAGCCTAATTTTCATTGTGGCTTACGCATTTCTAGACTTAGTGGGCCGACCCAAAACGTGTAAGCGATTTTTATGTATAACAAGGAGGCCCCTAGATTTCTAAGATCGCCAGACGGTCATGTACTTGGGAAGCTGTGTGCCAATTTATTGAACTTTTGATGGGGTGGGGCGTATGAGATCGTCAATTTCCTTAGGCACAAACCGTCGGTTTCACCTAGGAGTGAGATCGTCATATTTGAAAATTTCACGAGCAAGTACTTTTGTTTTTCCTTCTTATTCTTCTTAAATTTAATAGGAATGTCTGAGAGCAGCGGTTACGACATGAATTTGGTAAATGTTGTGTTGGCGGGCGATCGGGCATATCAGGTGAGGGAGGCGATCTTGACATGAGCAACGTTCGAGATATGCAAGAGCAAATAGAAGAGGATATAGTGGGGTCGACCAACGATCACCGGCATAAGAATCATTTTATTGTCATTCGTCATTTTTACGTAAATTTTAAAGTGACTTTCATGCTCGTTTTATCGTAGTTTGACAACTAATTAATTATTTAATTTTAATAAGCCGCGAATAAGGTTTGTGTTTTGAAAGAAACATGGTTGAACATTGTCGAGAAAGTGTTTTTATGCAAGGACGACAGAAAAAAATAAAACGGGCCAAATATCTACGGTGAAGGGGTAGGAGATGAACCGGGACCCAATTGGACCCATTGGTGCGATCCTAGACCCACCTGAACCCATGGGCTGGGGACAGACCAAGCACTCAGTCACGGCTCGTTGGGACTTGTTGTTCTTGCCCGCAATTGTGCAAAAATCTTTCACATTTCATTTTGGCCACACAACGACCTTTTCCCGGCGAGATTTCATCGAACGATGTTCAATATTAAGAAAGTAGGCTCACAGAGCTATTCAACCATGTAATTATTTTCTCCACCAGGTATCACGAAACATGCCTCCAAAGTCTGGTGATTGTCGAATGTAGTTGTTTTGGAGTTGCAACAAGGCTCACACGAGTCGTGTGATCCATAATCACATGAGTTGTGTGACTTAGTCGGTTCGATGCGTTTTTCTTTTTTCAATGTGTTTTTCAACCTATTTTGAGGAGAATTCAACTCCAACTATTTAAAAAACACTTAGGCATGAGTTTTTGGGAGTTTTCATAGTTTTAGAGAGTTTTAAAGGCTAGGAACATCCGCGAGACGAGTGAGAAATCGGAAAGAAAAGATTGACGGAGTCGAATAAGTTTTTTTTTTATTTTTTTTTTCTCTTTCGAACTCAGTGTTCTATAATTTTTTTTTTCTATTTAGGAAGCATGTTGCTACTCTAATTTATCTTATATTTTAGGATTTGTTAGTACTCGGATTGATTTATGATCTAGTTTTTATTATTTTCACTCCCGGTTATCTTTCGTTTACGAATTTCTTGTGCTTATTTTTATGTATGAGTAGATGACAACTATGATTGCATATTTGATCAATTTGAGACTAATAGAAGATAATTGATTACCAGAATTACGAAATTTGTAATGTAATAAACAAATCGGAGGTTAATGGAATCTTATGAGAGATCGAAAATTCTAGAAACTTACGGAGTTAGTTGTTCATATTGAGACCGAGGGGAAATAAAATTAGAGATTAATATAGTTTAGCGATTATCTCTACGGTTGATAAAATTAATAAGGTTTGGATGAATTTAAACGATTGTGAATTAATTATGAGGAACACTTAGCCTACAATTTATCTTTTGTATCTTGTTTATTCTACAATTTAGATCAAGTCTTTATTTAATAGATATATTAGTTTCTTAGTTTAATATTTTAGTTTATAATCATCATCCAGATTCGTTAGTCTAGATAATATTTAATCGTTATCATATTATTATTTAATTAATTTAACTATAATCTTTGTTGAATACAATCTTTGCTCGTTACTTGCTATAGTTACTCCGTACGTTTGCAGATAGCAAAAATTATTAGCAAACTCTAGTCCCGGTGAAATGGAAATTTGCCAAATTGCAAGCACGCTGAAGGACTTGACATAGTGAAGTTGAGGAGAAAATATGAAATTCTCGGATGAATAAGGATGTTTGTGCCGTACGAGAACGAGCGGGCTTAAAAGTTCCATATCAAACAAATATTAAAGTCTACTGTTTTCAATTATACTCTTGAAAATTAGAAACTAATTAATTAACTAATTAATGTCAAATCACGATTCACGTTTTTAACATCTAGCCCAAAATTTAATTTGGGCTAATTTAACTTGAGCCATAGATGTCAAAAGCCCAATTAGAGGAGTAAACAAGCCAAGTCAATCCAAATCGAGCTCGACTTGTTAACTAAATGAGCCAGTTATTGAGCTCGAACTCGAGTTCATTTTTTAATATTCACGAGTCGAATGACATAATATATAAGAAACATATTATTGAGCTTTAGTAAATCAAGCTTGGCTCGTTAAACAAACGAGCTTTCGAGAAGCTTGGTTTGGTTTAACGAGCCAAGCGAGGTCACGTGCGACTCGTTTTTATTAACAGTTATATGTTTATTTATGTGTGTTTGCGGGTCCATCAAGGCGACGAGTTTGTTATTTTATGGAGTTTTTAAGAGTTTTATGGTTTATTTAATGTGGTTACATAGAAAACAAAAAAATGTATGTAATTTCGTCCGTTGACAAAATTAAGTCGTCGGCACCTGCTATTTTTACTGATAGAGTGGGTTGCTCATGGGCCTCTTTTGTATACAGAGCCTTCAGAAGGCTGGAAAAACAATAAACATAATGGAGAGAGAGAGAGAGAGAGAGAGAGAGAGAGTTACATATACTTAGGGTGTATTTTTTTTATGTACTTTCTGATGATCTTCAAGCCCCCCGATCCTTGCTTTTGATAGAAGCAGAGGTCATTAAAATATTAATTATTTTTTTAGGACATGTGGTGGCTTCTGATTGGATACATGGTGACACGTAGCAAAGTGGTTTATAATCTCTTTGGGTGGTGGTTCAGGAAAATAACCCTTTTCACATTGGCTTAAGACTATGCTCAAATGGGATGATACCGACTGAGGACGACCTTTCTTCTGGAAGAGATCGACATGTATGCCTTGTAGCTGGGAGCAAGCTCGGCTCAATATTGTCTCGGCGCCTTTCCTTCTGGCAAGAGAACTCATGATCATCTGAACTTCGCGGAAGATGCGTGGGTTGGACCGATGATGGCGTCAATTCATTTTAAGAGTCTATTTTTAGGTAGGACAAAATTCATGCATCAACAAATCCCAACATATATGAAACTCAAACATGCACATGAACGAGCATCTTATTAGTTTTCCCGAATACAAGAAATCCAATAAAATCTTCAAATATATAAGAGAAATTGACTTCATTTTTTTTTTTTTT
>CACSLK010031655.1:595182-622474 GCA_902706635.1 Striga hermonthica | reverse complement strand
TTTAATGATAACCATAGACAACCTTTGATTATCATATGTGATTAGGAAGGGTGATGTTAGATAGTTTCTTCAAATTAAATGGGCGGATTCGATTGGGCCCACCGGCCCACAAGGCTTTGGAGATGAGCTTGTACGTGCGCTCTGATGGGTGGAAAAAATCCCAAAATAAGTGGTCGTTTGGGCTTTTGCACACTGTGTAGCCTTCCATTCCACATTGTAATTCTCCTCCCAAATTCCCATATCCACAGCATGCATTTTCTACATCACTAAATCCTGCAATTTATGTAATAATTGAAATTTATTAGATATCATTTGGTTTAGAGATAGAAATTTTGTGGAAAATTTAGATAATATTAAAATGTTGAAACCATATGATTTTTAAAGTTTATTTATTGAGTTCAATTGAATATTCACACATCACATAAATTAACATCAAATTCCAACAGCAATTTCAATAAACATTCTAATGTTATAACCAGTACTGTTCTAAAAATCGGCCTAGGCGTCCGCCCTCTAGGCGGTGCCCGGACGCATCCGATTTGCACAAATTAGCAGAAGAAATCGGTCAGACGGCCCTAAGCACTCCAAGGCGGACTTGGCGGGCTCGGCGGCCAAGCGGTTAGGCGGCGCCTAGGGGGGCATGGCGGACTTAGGCGCTTCTAAGCGAGCTCGGCGACAATTTTTTTATATTTTTAAATACTAATTACATTATTTAGTTCTCATGTTTTCTTTAAAATATATTAATATTTGTATTTGGACTTAAGTATGTCGATTTATTATAAGTTGAGATAGTTTTATTTTGTAGGTAGTTAAAATAAATAAAAAATCATGTACTTAATATTGATTTCTAGGCCCCGACTAGGCGTCGCCTAGGCCCCGCCTAAGTGCTCTAGGCGATGGTCGAGCGCCTAGCGACTTTTAGAACACTGGTTATAACCTCCGCTGACATATCCGCTCCACATAAATTTTTCATTGAAATTTAATTTCTAGTTGGAATTTGAAGATTCCAACATCATATTTTTCAACGGTTTATTGTTGTAGGAATTTTCGTTCGAACTCTTTTTCCCACCAACAATCTTAGCCCGTTCAAAAAACTGTAATTGAATTATCAAATTCCAACGAAAATAAAATCCAACATAACATTTTCGTTGAAATTTCTATTTGGAATTTTTCAACAAAAATTATGGCATTACATTGAGATTCCATTGTAATATATTACCACTGGAATTGGATAATTTTCTAGTAGTTTCAAGTCACCCTTTGATTTAACTTGTAGTTTATGATTATGTTATATATGTTAGTAAAATTTGTGCACAACCATCTCTGAGATCACCTTAAAACATGGACCTTGTAAATTTAACATATAAAAAATGGTTAAGCTAGTTGATTAACAGAAAGTATAAGGGTTCATACCGTAGCGCTTAGGATTGGCTCGAAGAATCTGAACCGTTTTATAAATCGCTCCGAATACCCCAACCGCACCCGGGTACTTCACCGGCAAACTTGTCACCATATTTTCGAGGCCCATATTGAAATCCTTGACCATTCTATTCATCTTTCCATAGCATTTCCTCAGAGGTGCACCGGGAAAAAGTGCTCGCGCCGGAACACAACCCACCGGGCCTAGCGCGAAAAGGGCCACCCGTCGGGCCCCGAGCTTGTAAATCGTGTCCACGAAGTTTTCGACTTGGGCCAGCATGGATTGCACGTAGACTTCTGGTGGCAATGTGGTAGGGTCGAATGGATAGAAGTAGCTGAAAATGTCGTTAGAGCCCGATTGTATGAAGAAGAGCGAGTCGGGTACGAGCTTCTTGTCGATTTGATTTTGTTGGACTAGTGTTTTGAATTGTTGAAGCTGGACTTGGATTGGTGTGACACCCTACTCATGGACATGAAAAGATGGTTGATTAGGTTAATATATGATGAATGAGAGGTTTTGATTAGGTTATATATGACACGAAAGTCTTGTCATTGGACCTAAAAGACTAAACTAGTTAGGCTATTTTTTGGTAAATATCATAGATAAATATTCTAAGGTCTTACCCAGTGAGGGTGTACGTGCGTGTATATTAAAATTTCTTCTCAACTGTTTAAAAGTTAAAACTGTATAACAAGTGTTTCATTAAAAAAATAATTGTCCAATAAAAATAGAAAAAGAATTGAAATTCTTATTGTTAAATATAAGAAGTATATAAATAATTAATACGAAATTAATATTCTTTAAAATATTATTTCTAATTTTTAGAAAATATTTTTATGAATTATTATTTGTTTTATTTTATATATATTCATTCATGTTAAAATTAGATATAACAATTAATTTATTCTACAGTTAATATAACACTCGTGAACAACACAGGTGCTTGCTAATTAAATATTTTTATCAAAATGTAGAAGTGAAGAATTATATGTTATTATATTAGAATGATAAAAACTTAAAATACAACTACCAATTAAAAAATAAGAAAGTTAACTATTAAAATAATACTCATATTTTATACTCGATTTGTCAAAATGATAATTTTTTTTAACCACACACACGCGCGCGCACACACACATACAAACATATATATATATATGTGTGTGTGTGTGTGTGTGTGTGTGTGTGTGTTATTTATAACTCAATAAATTAATTTTGAAAAATTTCAAGTTTGATTATATTGTAATTATATTTTATATTTATAATGTTTTCTTCCTTCATCTAATATTTTTTAAAATATCTGGAACTTTGTAATATTCAAATAATTTAAGATATAATGCCTATGAGATTAAATTTTATGAATTATAATAATTATTTTTATTATTCTAATTATAATGTTTTTTTTTTCAAAAGATCATTATATTATTCACTCTATATATAGTCTTTATGCAAGTTGAGAGTCGAAAAATAAACCTTAGAATATTTTCTTTATGTTAGTTTGATGTTCATGGTTAGTTTACATATGTTTTCTGTGTAATAGCATATTTTTAAATTAAGTTATTTTTTTATTAGCACAATGTTCATTTGATAAGTTTTTATCAATAAAAATACTATCAATGTGCAGCGAAAGTTCGATTTAAATGAATTTTTCAACAAAAAACTTATTTTTCCATAAATTATAGATGTTGAGGTTAAATTCTAAATATATAAAATCTCATACTTTTTTGTTTGTAATTTTTTTAAAAGTTTGATAGTGATACGGGATTCTAAGTTTTTAAAAATTTGATGGTACACATATCGATATTTATATTTATGGTAAATACATTTGTTACATGAAATGAGTGTTTGGACTTAAACTACAAACTCGTTATAACATTTAAACTTTAAAGTCGGATCCCCCTGAGTCTCATGCTGAGTCATACTGCTGCACTATCCTAATAGGTCGATTTTTTTCAATTTACATTACTTTACCCCTCTTAAATCCGAATTCATAATTTACTTCATATTAATCCTTTTAACTATTAATTAACATACATCTAATAATCTAAATGACAAATATGTAAAATCAATGTCTTACGGAGTCATTATTCGTGGCCGGAAGAACACCGCTGCCGGCGCTAGCAAAGTTGATTCCGTTGGTCGGAAAATTCTTCCGAGTCCCTTTCACGATCTCAAGCTCTATCTCCAACAATGGCTTTTGCAAAGGTATTTCCAAATATTCAGCTGCCATTCATTAAATCATGACGACATTTTCCTAAGTATTTTGCAGACTACCAAAAACAAAACTAAAAAACGAACATAACGAACTTGAATTCGACACGAATGCTAATAATATAGTCGCCTTTAACTCAATTACCGAATTGTACGATTTACATTGAGCATAACCAAATTCGACACGAATGCTAAATACGAACACAACTCGATTGCTCAAATAATCAACTCCTCATCATCATGTGCGAAATCTTGCCGAATTAAAAAAAATAAAATAATAATCACACCAATCAGTGTGTATATATATATGTGTGTGTGTGTGTGGACTTACAAATGAAGTCTGCTACACTTCTGCCATTAGTGAACCTCCCGGTCGGATGGTGAAAAAAAGTGGAGCCGTAAGGGGGAAAATCGGCCTGGACACTGCAGTTCGGGTTGTAATGATTATTTCCAGCGTCGAAAATCGAATCCCCAAAGATAAAAATCGCCGGAACATTATTCGACCCGACTACACAACTTAGATGGACATAAAAAACAATCAACACAAGAAAATGTACTCTCTCCATGAGAAACAATTTTCACTCTTTTTTTCCCCTTTTCTTGAAGTTGTGTGTTACTGTTAACTGAAAGTTTTGTGTATAAATTGGGAAAAAAGGAGGTGATTAGAAGACAAAAGTTTTGAAACAAATTACACGTTTTTAATGCATGCATGGCCAAACAGCATAGAAGATGGCAGTGTCATCCGCCTCAACAGCATTTTTTTTGTACTTTTCTCAATTGTGCTGCACTTTTTTATTTTCTTTACCATATTTTGTTAGTTTTTTATGTTTTCTGAGGTATGATTAGTGAAAAAATTGATGAGTATTACCTTCAATTTCAAAGCAAGCAGCGGTGTAAATGAATCGAGTCGAATTCAAAGTTGATACGAACTAGCCCGAATTTGATGAAAGTCGAGGTGTAAACGAGTTGAGCCAAACTCGAGTTTGAGCTTTTATCGAGCCAAAATTCGACTCATTTATCAATATTAACAAACCGAGCTACAGAAAATTGCATAAAATTTCTATATTTTAGAGTCTTAACGAGCCAGAGCTTATTTTGGAAAAAAAAAAGTCCTAACGAGCCAAACTCAGATCAGTAACTAAAAGAGCTCGAGCGCAACTCATTCGCTCGAGTCTTAACGAGCCGAGCCCTGCCGAGCTCACGAGTTGCTCGTTTCGTTTAACAAAAATTAATAACATAGCGATTTCGTTACATATTTGCACTAGAACGAGAACCCATGATTTCAATTAGATTTATCGGAGTGGAAGCACATGAAACGGAACTAGAGCTCTGCTGTTTTTACTTTGCATACTGTTTACAGGCAAAATATCATAAGGGGGGGGGTTAATACCTCATGGAGAAGATAGATGCAATATACATAATCCAAAAACCATACTGAGGGCAATTGCATTATTCATTATTCACGATCAGACCAGTAAACAACCACAGAAAAATTTATGAACAATGATAATGCTAGAAAACATTTCAAGCAGTTCATACAGCAAATCACCACAGTATGAGAAACTATTTCTGATTATCCAAAAATAATATAAAATGAAGAGAGCAACAAATGGGTCATGTACAAACTGATAGCCGGACAAGATCTACAGATCGTATAAATGACATTACTCAAACTGCTCACCGAATAAAACCAGAAGTTTAAACTGTACCACCAAAACATGTGAAGTGAGTAACAGATAAAATATACATGCAGATAATACCTAAAAATTCTATTATTGTCCGTAGTAGCCACTCGGGTGGGAAGGTGGAGGGTATGGAGATGGAACAGTGTATGGGCCCGGTTGCTGAGGAGGCCCATTGTAGTACGGGCCTTGCCAGCCCGAATATGGAGGTTGACCATAATCATGGCCCACAGCAGGCTGCTGGTTTTGTGGAGGTGGGTAAGGATTTGAAGCAGGTGAATGATAGGGTTGGGGGGTTTGAGCATATGTGGGCATTGAGGATTGCTGAGGTGGCGGCTGGTAATTGGGGGTCGTGGGCAAGCTCATTGGTCCCTGTTGAGGTTGAGGATGGGGCCTTTGGGCCTGATGAGGCTGCCCAGTGGGAGGAAAGGAGTAGCCGGAATTGGTTTTGCTGTTCTGGAAACTAAGGCCCGATATTTGCCTCTGGACATCTTCAATCATCTCCCGGCATTGGATGTTTCGGGTCATCACGAAATCACTGCACTGTTGCTTCACTGTCGTGATAGCATCCTGTTTTCGCAAAAGAATGCAACTTGAGTGGAGTTCAGTTCATCTAGAAATAAAAACTAGGAGACAAATGATTTTGTAGAGAGAGAGAGAGAGAGAGAGAGAGAGAGAGAGAGAGAGAGAGAAAAGAAAAAGCAGTTTTAAGATTTTGGCAATGAGTTGCAACAGATAAATAACAGCTAAACCCAGCCAGAAATCACTCCTTGAGCAAATTTGTTTTACTACTAACAGCTGGGTTAATACCTTTACACTCCATATCCGGCATTATTGACATAAAAGATTTTGTTTCTCATCCAACTTTTACTGTTTTATCATTTATGTACCATCATATTACTTACACGTTTACTCATGTTGTACTGCATGTCCACATTTTCACCATACTTTGACATATTTAGATTATGTAAACATATCAGGCATCTCATTATGTGCTACAGTGACACCAATGAGTAAAATCCAAGCTAATAATAGTCACTGGCAAAAAGAGGTTGAAGTTCCAAGTAGAACACGGGAAACACAGCATTTTTGTCTTTTGACTAGGCAAATTAAGTTTAATATTCTTCTCGATGAAGTATTAATAAAACAGAATACAGTTAGAATAGGATACTCTACCTGAAGCGTAACATAAAACTTCAGTCCTTCATTAATGTTGTCCTTGATTTCTCGATATTTAGCTACAGCAGCTTCAATTTGCCTATAACCCTTTTCCCGAGATGCTGAGGATCGAAACAATGAACTTTAATACCAAGCAAAGATTGATATTCCTTCAAGCTCAGTATATCTCGCATTTTAAATTTCAAGTATGACCGGAGAACATTATGAAGGGTACACCATACCTTTATAATCTTCAAGGTTAAAGATAGCAGCAAACTCATCGTTTTGAGCCTGTACAAGATATATTATGTTAAAGCGGAAGATTTACGATTGGTATGCAAAGCTTCTAATATCCCCCCAAGTTCAACTACTTCCAGATAAAATAAAAATATAATCAGATTCAGGAGGGATAAGAAGACACTTGAACTTACAATATTCGGAATGGAACAACAGCAGGTTCACATCACAAGTTAATTATACTGAAGTTATATGCATACTCCAGACCACATAATTTTCAGAATATGCAACAAGAGCTCTATCATTTGTTAAGACAGACAATCCTTGTGCTCCATCGTTACAGGTATATAAGTTGGATCAGTATTCACTAAAGGTGTTTATAGTTAACTAGATATATATGGAGGCAACCTTTGTGTTAGAAGACTGAGAAGCAAAAGACATTAATATTGCCTTTGGAATCCAAATTCCAAATATGATCCTTTGGGATTTAGATCTCACTAAACAGTCAATCAAACAGCTAAGTTCATAAAAGATATGTATCTGAATAAACCATAAACTTAGGTCATTTACAGCCAGACAGGAGATGATTCAGATACTCCACCAGTAAAGAGAAAAAGCAGGTTCAACGAAAAAGCAGACCTGAATATGCATTAACAGTTGGTCTTGTACTTCTAGGTTCTGAGCAATCTCCTCACAAATTTTGTCATACTTCGATATCTCCTTTCTAAAAAGATCCTCATGGGAACCAGTAAAGGTCATCAGCTTGGGCAGTATATCATCCTGAACGACAACAACAATAATAATAATATATTAAACTGATACAGAAGACAAAAATAAAATACCGATTTCATTAACATTTGAAATTCATGACCCTCTATCAAAATTGTTTAGTTAACCATTCAAAAATTGCTTTTAATCTGCCAAAATAATTTTGATATTCAAGATGTCTAAACCATTTTGATTTTCAAGAATAGGAAAGGAAACAAGAAGAAAATACTACTCTGCCTAAATTATTTCGATATCCAAGATTTGCAAATCATTTTTATTTTCAAGAATAGAAAAAGAAGAGCTTAATCAGCCAAATTTATTTTGATATCCAAAATGTCTAAATCATTTTGAAGTAGAAGAAACTACATAATAAACAAACCACTGAAACTATCCTACCTTCCTCTTCATCTCTTTCAACATGTCTTCAAGGCCTGCTCTCTGAGCACCAAGCATCTCCAATTGCCTCTGCAAACAGACACAATCATCAACAAGCTTGTTGATACACCGGTCCCAATAAAATGTCCTCAAAGGAAAAAAAAAGAAGTTTAGGCAATTTCAAATTGCAACCCATAAGCCCTCAAAGGAAAAAAAAAAGTTTAGGCAATTTCAAATTGCAACCCATAAGCGACCAACAATTGATCTTATAATCTTGCATGCTCAAATATTCTGTCAACACAGTATTTCACCAGCATGTTTAGTAAAAATTACACCCAACACCACAGGCAACCAACTTCTCTGTTGAAAATGCACAGACCACAATAGTAACAATACATAACTATCAATTATGCCGTCACATTAATCCTCATGCCCAATCCACAAAAGCAAAATTTGTTCAAACTCATCTATGCCATACCAACATTTGTCTTATCCAAGTCTCATATACAAGTTGAATAACCAGATTATTTTGTTCCTTCTGGAGGTAAAAATAGTTTAATTTTTCATTTCATGGTAAAAAAACAAATCTTTATTTCGCCTTAAGACTAATATTTGGAACCTTCAGGATACACAGGTCGTTTCAGAAATTACTTTTCCAAGTATTTAAAAAGGAAGGAGCTATGCAAAGACGCAAAGGTGTGATTGTACTGATCGAGACGCGCTTTCACCTCTCCCTATACCGTTGAATTTTGATATTATCCATCTCTTAGTGCAAACTTATTTAAGAAACATGAAATTCAAAGTTAAATACACCAGAAATAAATGAAAACATAGCCATGAGGCTTAAAGTATATCAGGAGACAACAGGAACTTTCAACTTCTTTATATATTTAGAGAAGTCCATTAGAATACTAAAGCAAACTATCAAGCATCAACAACTGACTTCATTCTACACACATCAATAGCCAATTGCTTTCAGTGCCAATCAACAGTATGAGAAAATTATGCTTATTTACTGGAATAATATGATTGAGGAAAATGGTGAATGGGCAGACAGAACGACGATGAAAAGAAAATATGATTCACCAATTTACCAAGCTCTGCTTCAGGCCTCCTACTGTAGCATCTTCATTTGCATCCAGAGACATAATTGGCTTAGCAAGTGTTGGCAGAGCAGACTCGATCTATAATGAGGCAAAAAATGTATCACATAAGGATTATACTTTAGTTTCCATCCAGAACTAAACAGTATAAACTATATAGTTTTATTTCCAATTCTAATTCTATTTGATTTTATCACAAGGGGTGAGCACAATTCAGGTTACAAGAAACATTTCGGTGCCACAGAAACCAAAACTGTCAATTTGCTCTCATTAAATGACAATTTATTTATAAAATAAAAGGTCTAAAATTTGGTCACATCCAATGATTTACAGTGGAAGTATAGTAACATTTGATAAAGCCAATACATTAGTTGCTGATTCAAAAGTATGGAGGATAATGCAGCCGGATAGAATATTAAATAAAACCAATAATTCATTGGTAAGCTGAATAAAAAAATTAGGAGACAGCAAAGCCAGATAAATGTTAACCAAAAATGTTGACTTACGGGACGGACGTCAAGGATTGACATAAGTGCTGAATGTTCTCTCACAGATCTCTCAATTCGAGCATCACTTTCTGCAGCTTGCTTCAGATTAGCGGCAAACCTATTTAAACTGTCCTGTAAGTTTTTTGTCAATGTACTTGATTGTGGCCTTGTCCACCGAGTTCCAAACTGATTTCTAAACTGTGAGTCATCAATTGCCTCTTTCTGTATCTGCTCCTCAACCTGTACCAACATCTCATGGTTGACCCTCCTTAAGTCTTTCAACTGCTGAAGCTCACCTTCTAAACCAGCAGGGCCCCCACATATCTGAACCGCCTCTACATCTTCTTTTAGAGATGTTGGCAAAGAGTAGTTCCCTTCCAAAGCAAGAATAGAATCAGGCAAATCCATTTCCTTCAGACTCACTCGTGCTAATTCACTTCCCTGCTGCAACTTCTCAGCCTGGGTCCTAATGATGTCATCTAGCATCTCAGTGTACCTAGAAAGTGCTTTTGCACTATTATCAGGAACAAGACTTGCAAACAACTTTTCCCTGCTAGCATCCAACACCTCGTTCATCGGCATAGGCTTAACCATGGAAAAAGTGGGAAGTGGTGCTAAAGAACTGGCCGAAGGTACTCTCATTAGGTAAACTCTGTCATTCTCCTTCACGGCCCTCTCCAGGTTACGATTCATATTAGCTTCCAATTTATTTATTGCATCCAAGAGTTGCTGAGCTGCACCTCTAGGAGATGACTTTTTGGCATCAGACAAGGCACTAACCCCACTTTTCAAGCGTGCGACTTCCTCAGCAATTTCTTCTTTATCATGTAGCTCTAAACTGTATCTATAGCAGGCCTCTGCATAAAACAAGGCTGCTTTTAGCTGAACATGAGCAATCCAAGCCTTCTCGAAAAGCTGGTTTAAAGGGGAAACACTCAAGGCTGCCAGGGCTTCTTCGTAGAAAATCCCAACCTGCAGTCAAGGTCATTGAAGTTATTCCCACATGGTATAAGAAAATTTATGTCGAAAACTAAGTAAGATTTGAGTTTTAAGTTCAGAAATAAACAAAATCTCCTCCATCAAATGTTTTTCAGCAACAGATGGAATATGGTTTCATCATGTGTGCCAGATGAAGTAAATACCACAACTCCCACACTAGCAGAATAAGAGGTTATTCAGTTCAATAAGATTCAAATAATCAAAGAAAAAATGAGAAGACAACATGCAATGTAGAGACAGAAATCGGATTCGTACTCCTCATCTATATACCTGGAACCAATTGCTACAGTTCACTAACACCTAAAAAAAGCCTTCTCCACTGTCTTCTCTATGTTGGACACTTACTTTTTCAAGCTCAACGTTCATGATTCATAAACATGCATACACGGTAAAACATAGTAAATTAATTGTAGAGGATGTGAAAAATAGGCAGTTTCACAGAAGTACCTGTCTCGAAATCTTTGAACACACTCCAGGACTGCTCCCTTTAGCAATGGTATTCTCATATACACATTCTTGAGCCTGAGCTAACATCAGCCTCTCCAACATTCCCACACATTCCACGGATACATCTGTTGTTGTTGAGCTTCCGATTGATGCTTTCATGGCTACATTATCCCTCAAAAAAGCAAATGCTCCAGCTGCTGCTATAAACGAGTGTGATGCCTGCCTCCTACCATCCACAGAAGATCGGTCGTAACCTAATCCCATTTGACTGTGCACTGCCCCCAAATTAAACAATACAGCAGCTTTTTCTACAAGAATCAAATTAAGCTATCAAGGATTAGAAATGTCAAGAAAAAATATAACACTGGTTATTCCAAGCAAGGATGCCCAAACTTATCATGACATACTTAAGCCATGATTATTGCCGAGCAACTAATTGATTCATAAACCATTCTCTACCAACAAGGTTTCCTTTCACTTCCCTTTGTTGGGAGTGAGCTGCTAAACCACATATCCCTAATCAGTACAATCAAGGAGCACCTACCTAGGTGTATATTCTGCTGAGTCGCCTTCTGCTTGTTCTTAAACGCGTCAAACCAAGTGAACGACACCGTATTGACGTGGTCCTCGTCGGGCGAAATTGGGAATCTGGACTCCACCGCGCAGAGGGCTTTATAGTAGCTCTGCAGGAGGTCCCGCCGAGCCGACGGCAAATCGCCGCCACGCTCGACGTCGGAGCGGAGCTGCTTCAGGGTCTGGAGATCGTCCTCCAGATTCTGCGCCTCGCGCTCGGAGTAGTTGATGACGATGAAATTGCGCAGCGGCCGGTAGAGGTCGAGCGAGTTCGTCTTCTTCTCGCAGATCGCCAGCATGATATTGGTGGCGGTGGTCGACGGAGACGCCATTAGCCGGTGGTGGGGAGCGGTGGCAGTTGATCAAGAATTTTTTAAGTCAATGGACAGATTTTTTGTTCAGATTTATTTATTTATTAAATATTTTTTTTTCATATTATTTGTGTGTTTTTTCATGTTCCATTTTCGTAATAATATAGATTTTGATTGATGATTTTAGTTTTTGCTTAGTTGGAAAGTAAAAGAGAAGGCTACTTGGGCTATGAAGATTAGTTCATTGGGGCCTTGTGGAATCTAAAATTGAGTTTGGTCTAGGGTGTTGATTACAACGAGGGCCGTCATCTCAATCGTAGGGCAGCAGGCAGTCGCAACGCACTATTGGGCGCTCGAACAACAGCAATTGGTGCGCGCAACACTCAACCAACAGTAACCGAACGCACAGAAGAACATGCAAAGGGCATGCGGTTGAGACCTAGTTGCAGCGAGCAGCAAACATGCAGCCTAGACCGGGTAGTAATAATAATAATATTTATTACCTTTGCTTTTGTTAATTTAATATTCCTTGTGACTTAGTTGCAATTATGGTATTTATCTTCTTTAAACTCTTGTATTGAAGATTCCAAGCAATAAGAATTCACAAAATTGCTAGGGTTTTAACACAAAATCTCATGCATAACCAACGACCGACAGCGCGGGTTATCGCATCCTATCATTTTGATATATGATATTCATCATTGGTGTTTTCATTGAAAGAATTGATCGTGTATCATCATGTCGAACAGAGAGAGCATCGATCGATTGGAGGAGAGTGTAAGTTCCATCAACAATGACGTATAATCAAGGAACCAGGTCGTGGCGTGGATTGAACAGATGCTAATCCAAACGACCGACCGACGATCGCGACGAGGAAACCAATCGACTCGCAGACTCAGAAAAAGCTGGAGTTTCGGGACAATTTTAGAGACGATGAAGAGAACCGATCGAGGGGATCGAACCACCGTGAGAGGGCAAGAGCGAGAGACCAAAACTGATCCTGCCTACCTTTAATGGAACAGACCCAGATTCATGACTGAGTCGTGTCAATCAGTATTTCGACATCAACGAAATACCCACATCGAAAAGGGTCAAATTCACTGCTTTCTACCATGATTGAAAGGCGAACGTATGGTGGCAGTGGTTATTAATGGTTTACAAAAAGAGTGATACTTGGATTCGCTGGAATAAATGAATTAATTGTGTAGTTTGGGTTGTAGGATTATCATGATTATGATGAAATCCTCTCGCATATTAAGAAACTGGAAGCCTGCGTGAATGCCAAATAGAGTTTAGACGCATTGTGACTTGCGAGTCGTGTTCATGATTTTCCCGAAGGAGCACTAGTATGCGCATTTGTCGGGGGTCTAAAACCTGACTTGGTAACCGAGGTGCAAATGGAAAGGTCGAAGACCATGCACGCAGCAACAGAGGTCGTCCTGATGCGCGATTATCGCCTGACAGCTGTGCGAAAGGCCATCCGACCAGAAGTTCGATGGCCATGCCATATTCCCAACGATTTGCAAAAAATCGAAAAGGATCACCGACGGTAAGCGCAGGACCTATACCCCCTGGGGTTAGGCGATTGTTTTGGGATGAGATGCAGAGACGACAGGAGAAAGGTATATGCTTCAAGTGCGATGAAATTTTGTTAACGATCAAAGATGCAAGGAGGCAGACCTTTCTAATTGAATGCATGGATTCCAACAAGAAAGAACGAGCGAAAGTCAAACCGAAGTATAATATTGATCACCGCGAGGATGACCCGAAGATCTCGATTCACGCAATGGCTGAGACACAAGGGCCAAAGTCAATTAATTTACCGGCATCGGGATCACTGAGTGGTACTAGTCGATACCGGCTCGTCCCACAATTTCATCAAGCCCTCTCTTTCCAGCAAAGTTCACTTTCTTGTGACTAACTTAGATCCTTTTGACATTAGAGTCACTAATGGAGAACAATTGAGGTGCTCTGAATTCTTCTTGGGAGTGCCCATTAAGTTCCAAGGCGTGACGATAAACGTTGACCTTTATGCATTGCCATTAGTAGACCGGATATCGTCTTAGGAATTCAATGGTTAGAAGGTTTGGGGCCAATCACGATTGATTGTAGGGTCGTGCAATGGAGTTTCGATGGGGTGATGGAATCGTCAAGTTAAAGGTCGGGATTGACGAAGAAGTCAAAGAGGTGGGCTTAAAAAGCCTGAAGCAATTATGGAAGAATGGCAGCCAAATTTTCGCGACGGAGGTGGATGGGGAACACGGGGAGAATGCAACTAGTGTTACTGAAGCATTTTGACTTTTTGCAACTTATTGTGAAAAGCCGTTTTCAAGGTCAATGCAAGAGTAAATTGTTAACAGTGGCGTATCTAGAAATTTATATCAGGGCGGGTGGGGGGGGTCTGATTTTAAATGTTAAATAATGAACTTGTAATTTAAGTCGAAACTCAAATTTTATATAGAAAATTTATTACTCTACATATAAATATCGAAATGTGTATCATCAAGTTTTTAAAAACATAGAATCTATATCACCCTCAACCTTTTAATATATATGTGATTTTATGTATTTATAATTCAAGTTCAACAACTATAATTTATGAAAAAATAAGTTTTTTGGTTGAAAAAATGATATAAATTGAACTTTTGTTGTATATTGCATAGCATTTTTGTTGATGAAAGTTTATCAAATGAACAATTTTTAAGAAATACAATGAAGTTAAAAATATGTGATTACAGAAAACAAAAAGTAAAAATCAACATTAAGAAATATAGCTATCCAACTAAATACTCGATTTTATAAATCACTAAATTTATTTACAATTAAGAGACCAAATAATTCAAACATTATAAACATTTTTAAAAACTTATCTAAAAATGTAAAACATAAGGATTGTTAGTACATTTTTAATAAATAAATAATACTATTAATTTAAATTAAAATAGCATAGAAAATATTTCTCAATTATTAATATATTGTAAATATTTTACATTTCTATATATATTTTATAAAATTTTCTTTATATATATTTATATAGATATATAACGTATATAGGGCCCAGGGGCCCCTATGGGCCCCATGTGGCTCCATGCATGATTGTTAATGCACTTTACTCGGGCGATAGAGGTAGAGCTCCTTGCCTCCTGTCTGTGCTCGATAGTCGAGTCATGCCATTTTCAAGCTCGTCATTTTGCTTATGTTCTTTAGTATTGTGCGAAAGCATCCATCCGCTGTTGTCATGGAACCTTGGAAAGTCATGTTGGAGAAGGATGTTGAGTTGAGTGGCAAATGTTATTTTATGGCAATCTGGCCTCTCTATAGAGGTTATCATCTGAAAGAGGCATTCAAAATTTTGCACATTCAAAGAGAAAAACCAAGCGTATATCCACCATTGTCATTTTATAATATTTTGTTACAAGTCTGTGTCCAATTAAATATCCTAGATCATGCTACTGAGTGCTTGATTTGATGGAGCACAACGAGATTCTAAAAAATGGTTGCACGTACAATTTTCTTCTCAAGCTTGATGTTTTGTGGGCGGACATAGTAGCGGCTCATGAAATCTGGAAGGAGTATATCATCTGCCATATTCCAAGCATTATAACTATTCAGATATTTATTTGGTCGTTCACAATGTTGAAAGGTTTACACTTTGCTTGTGTTGCCTTACAAAAAATGATAGTTGTGGCTTACAACAAAAGATAGCATCATTGAAACTCCTAAAGAATGTTGTTAGATTTAGCCTTGGAAGTTTCGAGCATTGTCCTTGAGGACAAAGGCATACTTGAAGGGGACGAGAATTATGAGAACAAGGCCCGCCATAAGAGCTGTCAAAATGGGCCGACAGGGGCGGGTGAAGAAGCCTGCCATCCTGGTGGGTCTACAAAATGCAGGCCCAACCCGCCCCGCCTAAGGTCGCGGGTTTGGCGAGCATTTTTTTTTTTTAAATCATAAGAACCTGTTTTAATTTATTGAAATTTAGTTGAGTGGAATTGTAGTGGGGGATGATGTGGGTACCTACGAATACAATCTCTCATTTCTTCTTGAACCAAAATTACTCTTCAATTTTCGTCAATTAATCTTTTAATGGTGCCAGGGGAGACGAAACAGATTTGGGAGCACGTTCCCTTGCCGCCAGGAGCGCGTGTATGGACTTGCGCGAGACGTCCCAGGCGAAACTCGTCGCGACCAAGATCGCTACAACCACCGCTGTGGAGAGGATGAGGACGGAGGTGCCGCCATTCCATAGGCCTTCATCATTGCGATAACTGTCTGGTAGAGCGACGTCAGGTTCTCGGCCACCGCAATGGAGATCTCCATCTTCCAGCGGAAGGCGGCGGGGAGGAGAAAATCAGGGGTTTATACGAGACGAAAAGTTGAACTGATATTAGCCTCTTCTATAATTTTTATATTTTTTTTATAATAATTGGCGGGCCAACCCGGCCATCCTGGTCTGGCCTAACCCGACCATCCTAGAAAATCACGGCCTAACCCGTCCCTTTGGCGGTGCGGGACGGGTCGGCCCGCGGGCTTAGCCTCGTTTGGATAACTCTACTCGCCATCTCAAGAATGCTTATAACCGAGCTTGATGTGCTTGTATCAAAGAGGCAGGACAACCAGCCACATGGACACGAGGGTAGCGGCCAGCCGCGATGCACTACCGGGCGCTCTATCAGCACCAACCTGTATTCGAATACCCGAGCAACAGGAGTCGACAGCAGGGACGCTCAGACGGACGTGCAACGAGCATGCGATTGAGATCTTGGATAACAACAAATACGGATAAGACATGGGCACGACTTAGAAAGAGGAACCGAATATCAATGATAATATTTATTAATTTTGCTTTTGTTATTTTATTGTTCCATATGATTTAGTGGCAATTTTCGATATTTTTCTTTTTTAAAACTCTTGTACTTACAGTTGGAAGATTCAAGCATTAAGAATTCGCAAAACGGCTAGGGTTCTAGCAAAAATTCCCTTGCATAACCTTCGACCGTCAATGCGGGTTGTCGCAACCAATTCCTTTGATACACGATCTCTTAAAATTAATATACACGGTGTTCTTTTATCTTCCGACATAGTTCTAAAATGGGTCAGATCAAATTTTGCATCCGAATCATTTAATATTGACGGGCTTAGAATGACAAAATGACCTGGACCCGACCAGTTTGGGGCATGAAAAAACTGCCCCATTTGTCAAACGGGTCTGGCCAGGTGTGACCCGTAAGATAAGCAGGTGAAGTCCATGAACTGTATTGCGCCCCCTGCCCCTGCCGCACCGTTATTCTTTTTTTATATAATATATATTAATATAAAGTAATTAGTTTTTTTTTTAGGCAAAATTGCATATAAAAGCACCACCTTTTATGTTTTGGCAATTTAATCACCACCTTTGCAATTTAGCAATTTAATACACAACTTTACTTATTTCTTGCAATTCGAATCACAGGGCCCAATTTTCGGGCCTGTTCTGGTGACGTGGCAGTCTATGTCAATTGAAAAAAAAAAAAGAATATGTATGTTGTAGAAAGGGGGGGTTTGAACCCTGGTCTCCATGGGAGAAAAGTAACTATGCTACCAACTCACCTATCCATGTTAGTTAACATATTCAATAACAATTTATATATATAAGAATTACATATGAATAAATCATATTAAGTTTGCCATTTTCAAATTCCCTTTTCTTCCCCGAACCCTAGCCGTCGTCTTCCTCGAAATTGCACCTGTTAGATCTCCCTCGCCGGTCGTCTGGGTCAGTCGGTAGACGGCCTCCGGTCGCCCGTCCATGACGGTAACTTTCTCTTATCAATTGTTGATCCCCCTTGTGTTTCGGGTCCCGGCCAACGGAGCGGTCTCTCCCTCCTTGTTGGGCTTCGGAGTACAAGTTCGATTGGCGATGGATGGAGGATGGTGCTGGTTCATGGGCGAGGTTGGGATTGATGCAATTGGTTTTTTGCTGGGCCTTTGGGTAGCTGATTCTCCTCTGTCCGCTCTGCTTGTCCCCGGTCGGAACTGTGCCGTTTTGCCGGCGCAGCGGCGATTCACGGTGGTCGCTTCTGATTTCTTGGAGGTAAGCCCCTATTTCGCTGCTTTGTCTCGGTATTCTATTGTGTTCGTGACTGGGAGGATCTCTCGGTTTCTTCTGGGAGAGTTAGAAATGGGAGCTCTCGGTGGGTGGTCGAGGTTGGCTGGGGTCTCGTTCCCGGTTGAGCTTGGCCGCTTGTCGTGTTTCAGCGGCCTTGGGCTGGGTTGAGCCGTGTTGCCTCTTCTCGTGATTGGGGTGCGGGACATCTCTGTGGTTTGGTCCTGGGGTGCGAATAGCCGTCTTGCTAGGCCTTCTGCAGTGGTGGGCGGTCAATTTTCGTGCTTTGGGGCTATCTGTGGAGTTCGTTTGTCTGCTGTACTCACCTAGTCGTATCTGGTGGGGGAGGATGTCTCTGTTTTCGTTTTTGTTTTTGTTCTTGTATTGGTGTTTGTGTAGGATTGTGTTTTATGTTTGAGCCGTTGGCTCCTGTAAGTCTGAGTGTCAATTTATTCTCCTGGTGGGAGCCGACACTCGGATATTACCCTGTTGGGGTCCTTTAGTTTGTTTAGTTGTTTAGTTGGTTTAGTTGGTTGTGTTGTCGGTGTGTTTAGTTTCGAGTTTTTATTCTAGCGTTGCTAGCGGGAATCTAGGCAGGCGTCTGACCTGTTCTCCCATTTTATTCTCCCGTTGGGAGCTTTGTACTTTTATTCGCACATTTGTGCGCTTTTGATTTATAATAGTTCATCTATCGTTTCGGGAAGAAAAAAAAAAAATCATATTAAGTTTAGAATAATTAAATATATTAAATTAATAAAATATAAAACTATCATAAATTAAATTAAATGAAAATAAAATAAATGAAGATAATTAAAAATCTTAAATAAATATAATAAATTAAATAATATAATTTACGTAAATAAAATGTTAAATAATCGTAAATGAATAATGAAACAAAAATTGTTATTTTTATATAAAATAATAAAATATTAAAAATCTTAAATGAAATAATAATTTATTATATAATAATAAGTTATTATATTTATAATAAATTTATTTTAAATAAATAAATAAAAATATTAAATTAATATAATATTATTAATTCGATTCACTCTAACACAAAATATGAATTCAAAAAAATATATTTTAATTATCTTAATATATTATTTTTAATTCAATTTTATATAGTTTAATTTAATATAAATAAATTTCTTTTAAATTTAATTTGATTTTTTCATACGAAATGTGTATATATATAAAAGGTAATTACATTTGACAACTAAGTTGAATTGGTGTGGTGGTAGCAATGGTTGCCTTTCAACCCTTTTAACCCAGGATCGAATCCCTTATAGGGCGGACAACATAATTTTTTTTTTTAATTGACACATGGGTCGCCATGTCAGCGCAAAAATGCCATGTAATTGTTGACACATGGAATGTCGTCAGCAAAAAAATGCCATATCAGCAGAACGGGTTGCCTCGTCAGCAGAACAGGCCCGAAGTTGGGCCCTGTGATTCAAATTGCAAAAAATAACTAAAGTGGTGTATTAAATTGCTAAATTGCAAATGTGGTGATTAAATTGCAAAAACATAAAAGGTGGTGCATTTATATGTAATTTTGCCTTTTTTTTAAGCTTTTGTTCACGCCTCTTCCTCTTTCAAATGCGCTCTCTATGTTTGGTTCAATGGAGGGGAGGGGAGGGGAATGTAAGAGAGAGAAATAATTTATCTTGTTTGGATGAATTTTGTAGGAGGGGAGGTGAAGGAAAATGATTATCCTTGTTTGGTTAGAAGATGGAAGGGAAGAAAAAATAATATTAAAATGACAAATATATCCTTAATGATGTAAGGAACAAAAAAAATAAAATAATTCATAGTCAGGTGAAAAGAGTAATTTATTGTTAAAAGTTTTCCCAGGATCGAATCCCTTATAGGGCGGACAACATAATTTTTTTTTAATTGACACATGGGTCGCCATGTCAGCGCAAAAATGCCATGTAATTGTTGACACGTGGAATGTCGTCAGCAAAAAAATGCCATATCAGCAGAACGGGTTGCCACGTCAGCAGAACAGGCCCGAAGTTGGGCCCTGTGATTCAAATTGCAAAAAATAACTAAAGTGGTGTATTAAATTGCTAAATTGCAAATGTGGTGATTAACTTGCAAAAACATAAAAGGTGGTGCATTTATATGTAATTTTGCCTTTTTTTTAAGCTTTTGTTCACGCCTCTTCCTCTTTCAAATGCGCTCTCTATGTTTGGTTCAATGGAGGGGAGGGGAGGGGAATGGAAGAGAGAGAAATAATTTATCTTGTTTGGATGAATTTTGTAGGAGGGGAGGTGAAGGAAAATGATTATCCTTGTTTGGTTAGAAGATGGAAGGGAAGAAAAAATAATATTAAAATAACAAATATATTCTTAATGATGTAAGGAATAAAAAAAAAAAATAAAATAATTCACAGTCACGTGAAAAGAGTAATTTATTGTTAAAATTTTTCTTCCCCTCTAAATTCCCTCATTTTGAAGTGAAAATTACAACCTCCCTCCCTTACAAAAACTTGAACCAAACAGGGGAAAATTTCCCTCCCCTCCCCGTTTCCCCAAACCAAACATAGGCTTAGTTTTAGTCTCACTCTCTGTCTGTATCTGTTCTCTTCTCTCCGGCCGTCCGGCGTCTCCGCTCTCTCGATACACTCTCTTCTCCGCGCGGCCGCGCCTCGACACCCTGCCTCTCGGCCCTCGCCTCATCTCCGAAGTCCAACACAAAAGCTTCGGCTGCTCCGTGTCTCGCCTCGACGGCTCGACACCCTGCTAATGCTAATTGTGATTACTACGTTTTAATAAGTGCTGGGTTCTGCAAGGTTTGAATAATTGAAGCGTTGCTTATATTTGGGTTAGTAATTATATTTGGTTTGAATAATTGAATTGTTGCTTATATTTGGGTTAGTAATTATATTTGAGTTGCTGTTAAATTTATTTTGAGAAAAAATGGTGTGAAAATCGATTTGCTGTTAGACTTAGATGGTATGCAATCCAATTACTGCAAATGAATTTGGGGGCTGTTTTTTTAATTCTTTTTTTTTTTATTCAAGTTGCTGTTAGATGTTAAGAAAAAAATGGGGCGAGGTATAGGACGGGGCCGATTGGCCCGAATCGGGTCAGGGCACGGGCCCGACCTGTTGGACCCGTCACTGGTCGCGGGGCAGGTTGGGTCCACAGGGCAGGGACGCGGGCCAGGTTCGGGTCCACAGGTACCCGGACCGACCTGTCCCATTGCCATCCTTAGACGGGCTATAGCTCTAGTACCTTCACAACTTCCCGCCATTATTGTCTCTATTCATTTACCTAATCAATCTCCGTCTCTCTTTCTCTTTTCCAGTCACAGTCCCAGCAAAGAAATCGAAGAAGAAAGCAAAAATGGGCCATGAAAATCCAGTAGAGCAAGCCATGACCATTCTCAGGAACAGGCTCACCAATCCCTCTTTCGTCTTCTCATTTTTCTCCCAATTTACTGACTCCAATTACAGGTCTGTTCCTCATTGCCTTATTCCCATTTTCTGCTTTCTCTTCTGTGGTGAGATTCGAGTTTTTATGTGCGTTATCGCAATTTTACTTTGGTTCAGCAGTACATAAACTGATTGATTTCATTCGTGATTGCACGGGTGGATTTCGCGAGCATTTTCACTTTCTCATTACTAGATTCGGTCTGAAAGGAGCAGTCTTTTTTATTAAATTTTATGATTTACTCGCTTGCAGTACTTCTCTCGTTCATTCGTGACTATTGTTTATGCCCCTTTGATGTCGCGTTCCAATTTTTCCGGTGTATGATATGAGAAATGACGAGAATTCAAGCTTCTAAATTCACACGTTTTCATTTTGCAGTAAACTGAAGTATATAATATCAAGTTCAATAACCGAGGCATGTAACAATTCGGTTCTTCTTTTGGGTCCTAGAGGATGTGGGAAAAGTGCGGTATGTATGGTTTCGTCATGTTTATATTTCTGGATAAGCTGTTTTGGGGATCATGAATGTATGGTCAAGTGATTTGTTCCCTTTGTGATACTTAGGTGTTAGAGCTAGTTCTTGAAGAGCTACTAAAAGAGTATCAAGACATGGTTACCGTGGTATGTTTTTTATGTTAAAAATGCTGATTGGAAATTTTTAGTGTAAGTTGGTTACATATATTGCTTCCTTTTTCTCACAAGAAAATGTTAAAGAGTTACATGAGTGTTCTGCTAAAGCTTTATGTGAATCTGGAAGTTATTAATATTGTTGTTTGTTGTCAGATTAAACTCAATGGGCTTCTCCATAGTGACAACAATTGCGCACTGAAGGTATACCTTCCCTCATTTCATCTTTGCTATGAAGTGATCATATGCATTTTTTATATTGCGTATTACGCATAGGCAAACAACATCAAACTCTAGCTTTTGCAGGGTATCTGAGCACTTTGAATAGGTCAGATGACGATGTAATTAAAGATAAAGATATTGTAGCTTTTTTTTTTTTGTGGTGTATTTATCAGGCCATAATCTTACTAATGCAATGCAGAGAAGGTCCTAGGATTGTCTAAGGAAAGGTTAAATGATCAATATAAATGCAAAATATGTTTATAATATAAAACAAGAATAATCAGCACAAGTCAATTTTGCCTTACCTAAACTACCCTAAAATTTGCAGAACATGAAGTTTTGGCCCAGAATTACCATATTGATATCTTGTTGGTTGTCTGGTATGAATTTAGATGGAGATGGATAAGCCAGATTGTCACTCTTCTGATGTCATGGCTTCATCATGCGTGTTTGACTTTGTCATTTATTTTAGGCACTCAAGTTATGTGTGCTATTTACAACTTGTTTCTAACTTCTATATCCTACTTAATTATCATGCAGGAGATAGCTAGGCAATTGTGCCTGGAGCATCAATTGCTGTTCTCTAAAATGGTAATTTTTTTTGCAATGGTTTTAGTTGCTAGATACATTTGATCTCATCATTTTGTTTCTCTTTCTTAATTTGGCAGGCTTCATTTGATGATAACTCCCACTTCTTGCTGTCCATGTTGAGGTAAGTTCAATGACAACCTGGCACCTTCCCTTTGTCTTTTGTTTTTTTAAAAGGAAAGAAACTTGATAGTGTGCTCATTTCCAACAGGGAGTGTGGATTAGCACACAAAACAATTATTTTTGTGCTGGATGAGTTTGATCTTTTTGCACAGGTAATACCACCAGACCGAGAAGAAAATATCTCGAGCAAGACAAGTTGAGTTTGGGATTTCCAGCTTATGTCATTTGTTAATCTTTTCAGGGAAAACAGCGACTTCTTTACAGTTTGCTTGATGCAATGCAATCCATCACATCACAAGCTGTTGTAGTTGGAGTGAGTTGTCGATTGGTATGCTTTCTCCACTCCTGAGTGCAGATTAGTTCCACTTACCTTACCCATTCGACTAGCATTCATTAGTTATCTCTAATTTAATTTATTATTACACTGACACTAGCATTTGAGCACCAAGAACGCTTTTATCAAGTTTTATTGGATATATGGGATGCTGTGTGTCATCTTGTGCATGCATATCAAGACTAAATTTAAGATATTCTATTTGTATCAAGTGGTTAGGAGAAAGTATTGGGGAATATGTGTAAACATGATTTTTGTGGTTTGTAGGACGCTGATCAGCTTTTGGAGAAGAGAGTAAGATCTCGTTTTTCACATAGGAAGTTGTTGTTTCTTCCTCCCTCAGAGGATGAATTGCTTAGGTATATTCTTTTATTCTTGATTTCTATGGACTAGTTTCTTTCCTGATAGTTTTATTATCTTGACTAGTGATATCAATGTGCAGACTTGTTACGCACATTCTACTATTGCCGACAGATTCTGGACTCCCAAACGATTACACAACTGCTTTCAATGCAGAACTCTCTGTATCCATCCCCTGAAATTAATACATATGCTTTCTGTGTAGTTGCCTTTTTCTATGAATTGATTCACTGATCCAATCCATTTTACTCTGAGCATATATGTAATTGCAAATACATGCCATTTAATCAGCTATGAAGCTGAACATTCTATTACTAGCTTCGTTGTTTCTGGATCTGAACGAGAAAAAAATGGAACCTCCATTAAATTACATCAGGTTTAAGGGTGCTCTTTCTCTTCTTGAACCATTTCGAAATAGTTTTTAGTTGAGTAGGGAGGAAGTGGATTACTTAGGAGACTGGTTCTAGTCCTTCCTAAGAAGTACGGTGATTTTATTAAATGTTCTTATCGATTATTGTCGTAATATAATTATATAAGTATATACCATGCCCCGACTGTCATGATCTTGTTAATTCTCTGCTGATGAACTTGAATTATATTCAGATAGAGTGGTTGAAAATAAAAACTAAGGTGGTGCAGCTTTGATTTAGCATCATATTTACTCCCAGCTGAGTGTCTTAGGCAAAGTTTAATAGGGATGAATAAGGGCCACAAAATCCCCATCATGACACGTACGAATTTAATGGCCTTAATCGCCAAATGAAAACTATTGTGCCTATCATTTTCTCTTGAAACGTCCTTCTGAATGCGCAGTCCCATATATTTGTCTGTAAGTCATGTCTATCTGTCTCAAAAGATTGTTTCGTTTTACAATTATAAGGACCTCATCTACTCTTTTTCTCTTTTCGTTTCCTTTTCTCCCCATTCGCATTTTATGTTTGACTGTGAGACAAATTTTAAACAAAAACTCATCCTATGAAACCAAGTATGGTTCCTTAATCTTCTACATTTGATGCAAATGGTTAGAGTTCCTTGACATTTTCCAGAACATTCTAGCAGATGAAAATTTCAAGAAAATCTTTGACACATTAAGTTATTCTGATTCGACGGTTGGCCATCTGTTGAGATTTCTGTAAGTGTAAAAACTCGACATGTTTCCAAAATTGAATCTAAATTGTCTTTCTCATTTCCTTTTTAATGACATCATTGGAGGACCACCACCAGGTTCTCAGCCGTTAGTCAAATGGATCCGAATTCTGGTTTGCTATCTTTGGAGAATTTTAAATCATCACTACGGAGAATACAGAGGCAACCGAAGCTTGAGGCTTTGAAAGGTTTGCATGTACTTATCATCTAGGTTTTATCATAGCTATAACAATGAGACACGTGTTATAATTTATAATGGTAATAAATGTGTGTTTTATTTAGAACGCACATTCTTTCCACTTTCTGATATATGCGTATGGTTTTCTTCATCATGTTTCCATGCAAGTTATTTCCGAGTGACTGAAATAGTTTTACTAGCATACACTGGTCATAAAACTGGAAATTCCCTTTATTAAAAGACTAGCCTGAGTAGGTGTGGAAAAATCATTTAAAATGCAAACTAATTTAAAACCATCAGGCATTCACCTAAAAACCTTATCAGAAGCAGAAACTTGTAATCCTACAGAAACTTCTATCTTTCCCTTCTTATAATGTTGCAAACTTGACTTGTTTGTGCAGATTGCTCCATCTTAGAGCTTTATATTTTGGTTTGCATGAAAAGGCTGGAAGTGAAAGAGCTGGAGTTATGTAACTTTAATTCTATAATGAAAGGTGCCAGTGTATTTGCTTATTTATTTATTTATTTATTTTCTCCGTTTTCGTCTGTTCGCTTTCTGAAAAATCATGCTTCATCTACAGAGTACAAAAGCGTTCATGATACGTTTCAAACATCGGACTATTATGCACGGAATGTGTGCTTACGGGTGTGTATGTGGATGCTTATTCTTTAAACTATAGGTGGATCCTTCCAAGCGTATGCGAAAAAAGTGAATATTTTACTAAATTTTCAGGCATTTGAGCATCTTTTGGTACGTGCACTAGTCGCCTTTGAGGACAACAGAGGTCATGGCCAATCTTCCGAGTTTCGTCCAGTGAAGCTTTTAATATCATGGCACGAATTACATCAAGGGTTGAAAATTAATCCCTGTTGTCCGGTTTGTTCCTCTTTCTATGGAAAAAAACTATATTTGCTAGTTCACTCTCTAAGAAATCACAAATTATTGGTGGCATTTATGATCTGATTATTATCGCTCACGCTTTGGACCTTTTGGTTTCGCGACTTCATGAATCTGATTATTATCGCTCACGTTTTGGACCTTTTGGTTTCGCGACTTCATGAATGAATTTATTAACACGCTTTCTTCTCTCTCTTTTTATTTTCTTTGACAGGCAGTCCTACTTAAACTAATGGATCGCGAAGGTTAATTACAGAGTACATGATATTAAGTGTTCGACTGAGGTGCTTTAGCATTTTGCATTTGGGTAACTCAAAGAAGAGAGAATTCCCGAGTAAGAGACAGTTTTAGACGCCACAGTTTTGTGACGAAAGATCAAATAGTGCCTGAATCGATTCAGTTCCCTTTCCATCATTTTTATATTCATTTACTTATTTCTCTCTATTCTCTTTGTGGGTTGTGGGTTTCCCTATGAATGTACAAGAAGTGTGACTGCGTGAGAAAACGATAGCTTCTTCCGTGTTTTTCATTTTCGTTGAGCTTGTGTGCGTACAGTGAGTGAGTTCATCTCAGTTCTCTTTGGGAGGGTAGAATTTATTTTACTTTAGAGTCGTGCGAGCAAAAGTTAAGTTTCGTCCCTTAGTCGCGATATATTTTACTCCAAAAATATAATTAAAGTAGATATTGTTTTTACAAAAATAATATAAGTTATATAATCAGAATGCTATAAATGTTGGGTTAATATATTAGATGTTTATCAATTGTTTTTGTTTTTTAGTATGTTGGATAAAAAGCATTTCATAAAGTTATATTGGATAAAATGTAATTTTAAGTGCGATGTTTTGACAATTTCAAATTTTGAGTTTGTATTTGTTGTAACGAGTTCGAATATAATCATTTTCTTTTTTCAGTTTTTAGCATTTTTTCTAAAAAAAATAATTTCTAAACGCCTTAAATAAATCAAAAAACTATTGCTTCTCTCTCTCTCTTAAACTCTGCACACAAAAAAATAAAAAAAAAAAGAAAAAAGAAAATAGAAACAGAGCAGAGCTTAGCCCCTCCTCCTTTTCTTCTTCGGCGGGCAAGTTGGTTGTCGTCGACACCTTGAGGAGTCGGCACTTGGATCCTTCCCGACGTCCTTATGATGCGGTTCTCCGACTGTTCGTTGATGTCTTTGAGGATCATATATGAACTTTTCTATCGATTTGTCTCGCCGTTCAAGTGAATTTGGAGTTTCGATTTTCTTGGGTTCAAATTTGCTGCTCATTCGTCATCTGGGCTTGGTTGACCACATTGTGTGTTGGCGGTTGCATTTGAGTTGCTGAAGGTAGCGTTTTGAAGGGGCTGTTGTTGGCGGTTTAGGACGTGGTCTTCGTGGTGGGTCGGTTTAGCTAGAGGAGGGAATGTCGCGTTGTGTTTTATTATGTATTTTTATGTGTGTATTTTTTTGTGATATGTTATTCTCCATTGTTGGAGTTTATAATCTTCACATATTGAAGTATTTGTGTTTTTTTTT
>CACSLK010031655.1:559422-569987 GCA_902706635.1 Striga hermonthica | reverse complement strand
TGATTTTGGGCTGAAACTGAGTGTTTTTTAATTGCTGAAATTTGTGCTGGTATTTTCTGTGAAATCTGTTGTGTTTTCTGTGAAAATGGCTTCGTTTCCAGCTTTTAATGTAGCCCCGTTTGACGGGAAATCTGATTTTTCAATTTCGCAACAGAAAATGAAAGGGATTTTAATTCAGCAGAGGGTGTTTAAAGCCGTTGAAGGCTCGTTTCCACCCGATGAACCTTCTGATAAAATTGCTGAAATGGATCAATTTGCTTATTCGTCAATTATTTTGAATTTGTCTGACTCTGTGCTTAGGAAAGTTGGTAAACTTGATTCTGCTAAAGACTTGTGGGAAAAATTAGAAGAATTATATACTGAAACTTCTTTGCCAAGTAAATTGTTCTTGCTTGAAAAATTTTTCCAATTTAAACTTGATCTTTCGAAAGATATTGATGAGAATCTCGATGTGTTTACTAAACTTGTTCAGGACATTAAATTGACCGGTGATAAGCATATTGATGATTATACTCCTATTGTGCTTTTAAATGCTATTCCTGATTCTTACAGTGATGTCAAATCTGCTATTAAGTATGGTAGGGATAATGTGACACTTGACACTGTTGTGAATGGATTAAAGAGTAAAGAATTAGATTTAAAAGCTCATAAAGGGAGTAAAAATTCGGGTGAGGTTCATTTTGTTAGAGGTCGACAACAAAAGAGATTTCAAAATCAAAAGTCTTCTAATAATAATGGTAACCAACCTGAAAAGAAGAAAGGTAAAGGAAAAAGTCGTTCTAAATCCCGTCCGAAAAATCGTAAGTGTTACAATTGTGGTGACGTTGGGCATTATGCAAAAGAGTGCACTAAACCTAAAAAGAACCAAGCTAATGTGGCCTCGTGTAGTGATAAACTTGGTGATGTGTTTGTGGTGACTGAAATATGTGATATGCATGCTGATGTGAACTCTTTGCATTCTAAACTTTGTGAAAATGAATGGCTTGTTGATTCCGGTTGCACGTTTCACATGTCTTCATTTAGAAATTTGTTTTCAAACTACAAAGAGGTTAAAAATGACTCTGTTTCTATGGCAAATGAGAAGCTTTGTGATGTTGCTGGTATTGGTGATGTGTGCCTTAAGTTTAACTCCGGTTATGTGCTTTGTTTGAAAAATGTTCGTCATGTTCCTGACTTATGCCATAACTTGATTTCATGTGCTGCTCTTGAGGATCACGGGTTAGAGGGTAAATGGGGTAAAGGGGTTATGAAAATTCTGAAAGGTTCATTGGTTATTTTCAAAGCTGAAAAACGGAAAAACTTGTATGTTTGCACTACTACTTGCGAATTACATGCTGAAATTTCTGTGAATGCTGTTCATGTTGACCAAACTGATCTTTGGCATAGACGTTTAGGTCATATGAGTAGTCGTGGTCTTGAAATTTTGCATAAAGCGGGCTGTTTTGGTAAAGATAAATTATCTTGTGTGCCGTTTTGTGATTCTTGTGTACTTGGCAAGCAACAACGTGTTAAATTTCCTGTTTCACCTTCCCCTAAACCCTCTATGTGTTCGGAAATTCTCGAATATTTGCATGTCGATGTTTGGGGTCCCGCTAGTGTTCCGACACATGGCGGGAGTAGGTATTTCCTGTCTGTGATAGATAATTTTTCAAGAAAAGTCTTTGTGTTTCTTTTGAAAAATAAATCTGATGTTTTCGAAACGTTTAAGACTTGGAAAACCTTGATTGAAAACCAAACCGGTAAAAAGATTAAAATTCTTAGGACTGATAATGGACTTGAATTTTGCAATAATTTGTTTGATGAATTATGTGCTCAATCTGGTATTCAAAGGCATAAAACCGTGCCTTACACCCCTCAGCAAAATGGTGTTGCCGAGCGAATGAATAGAACTTTACTTGAAAGGGTGAGGTGTATGTTGTCTAGTTCGGGTCTTTCAAAAAAGTTTTGGGGTGAGGCCGTTTTAACTGCAGCTTATTTGATAAATAGATCGCCTTCCGTGCCTTTGAATGGTAAATGTCCTGAGTTTATTTGGTCTGGTAGAGAAATTGATTTTTCAAACTTGCGTGTTTTCGGTTGTGCTGCGTTTTGTCATACAAAACTTGATAAACTTGAACCTCGCTCAATGAAATGTGTTTTCTTAGGATATCCTGATGGTGTTAAAGGTTATAGGTTGTGGCTTAGAAGCGTACCCGGCTTTAAGGTCGTGATAAGTCGAGATGTTGTCTTTAATGAATCTGAAATGTCATGTTTAATTGCTTCTTTGCCTGCTCCTTTAACTGATGAATCTGAAAATGCTCCAAATGCGGTGGAGCAATTGAGTGGTTTAAGTGAGTTCGATAATTTTGAAAATATGCATGCTGAAACTGAAACCGAACGTGCTGTGTTTGATAATCGACATGCTGAAATTGCTGAAAATGAACCTGTAAATGCTGAAACTGAAAATCAGCAATCTGAAAATTTCGAAAATGTCGATGTGCATGATGAATATGTGGAAAATGTGCCTGAAAATGATGTTGATTTGCATGATTATCAACTTGCTAGAGATAGGACTAGAAGGGAGCGTAAGAAACCTTCTAAGTTTGATGATTTTCACATGACTTCATATGCTTTTGGCGTTTTTGAATCTATTGATAATTGTGAGCCTAAGTGTTATGACGAAGCCTTAAAATCTGTGAATTCTTTGCAATGGATGAATGCTATGCGTGAAGAAATTAATTCGTTGCATGTGAATCATACTTGGACGCTTGTGCCTAAACCTGATAATTGTTCCTTAGTGGATTGCAAATGGTTGTATAAGGTTAAACAAGAAAATGATTCGGTTAGGTTTAAAGCTAGAATCGTAGCAAAAGGTTTCACTCAACGTGAGGGTATTGATTATACCGAAATATTTTCTCCTGTTGTTAAATTCACCACCGTGCGTATCATGCTTGCTTTAGTTGCTCACTTTGATTTGGAATTAAAACAAATGGATGTTAAAACTGCTTTCTTGCATGGTGAATTAGATGAGAAAATATATATGAAACAACCTGTTGGATTTGTGGACAATAAAAAATCTGATTATGTGTGTTTATTAAAGAAATCCTTGTATGGTTTGAAACAATCTCCTAGGCAATGGAACAAAAAATTTGATATGTACATGCTTTCTTTAAAGTTTAAGAGGAGTTCTTATGATCATTGTTTGTACTTTAAAGAAAATGCGAATGTTCCTGTTTTTCTGCTCATATATGTTGATGATATGTTGCTGGTCGGTCTTTGTATTAAGTCTATTGAGCATGTTCAAAAATGTCTAAGTGATAAATTTGATATGAAAAACCTTGGAGATGCTAAAAGGATTCTTGGAATGAACATTATTCGTGATAGAAAAAATTCTGTGCTTTTTCTTAATCAAATTTCTTATGTGGAGAAGATTTTGAGTAAATTTTCTATGTCGTCCGCAAAGTCCGTGAACATTCCCCTTGCTGCCCACTTTGTGCTAAGTAAGGATCAGTCTCCTAAGACTGATTCTGAAATTGATTTGATGAAAAATGTGCCTTATTCAAATGCAATTGGTTCTGTGATGTATCTCATGGTTAGTACTAGGCCGGATATTGCATATTCTGTTAGTTGTTTGAGTAGGTACATGTCTAATCCGGGTATGCCTCATTGGGAAGCTCTTAAGTGGTTGTTACGATATTTGAATGGTTCTATGCATGTTGGTCTAAAATTTCTAAGTGTTCTGAAGGTGTTAAACTTGTTGGCTATCTTGATTCGAATTATGCTAATGATAGAGATAATAGGAAATCAACAACTTCATATGTGTTTACTTTGTGTGGCTCTTGTGTAAGTTGGAAATCACAACTACAACATATTGTTGCTTTGTCTACGACCGAATCTGAATATGTGGCTGTAACTGAGGCTTTGAAAGAAGCTGTTTGGTTGAAGGGTCTCTTGTGTGAAATCGGTTTGCTTGAAAAAGATGTTGTTGTGTTTTCCGATAGCCAATCGGGGATTCAATTGTGTAAAAATCCTGTCTTTCATGATCGCACTAAGCATATAGACGTTAGGTTTCATTTCATTCGTGATATTGTGTCTAAAGGCTTAGTTAATCTTGAAAAAATTGCATCCGAGTTCAACCCCGCTGATATGGGAACTAAGTGCTTACCTGTTGAAAAATTCAGATCGTGCATGAGAACTTTGAACTTCGATTCGTGTGATTGATATGCTGAAATTTATGTGTGCTCGTAGGTAGTGTACTATGTGTTTGCTGCCTGTTATGATACTTGTTCTAACTTCGTGAAAGTGCAGGTGTCGTCGTTAGGCGATGATGAAAGTCCTCCGGCCCCTCAAGGTGTTCGGTATTCGGTGGTGGGCCAAATCGGTGGAGAAATGTTAGGATATTTGGCCCAAAACCTGTACCTTATCTCAGGCCCAAGGATGCCCCGGCCCAATCCCGACTGGGCCTGGCCCTCTTACACACACACACAAGTGGCAGATTAATTTGGACCCTTGGATTTAGGGATTAAATCCTAACCCTCTATTACACACTATATATATTTACTCTCCTCTCATTTACCCTAATATTCATCTCACTCTCCACTCTCTCACCCTGCTGCGCCCCCAAAATCCGATCTCTCTCTCTATGTGAGGATACACACCGACGATCTCTAAGTCTTTTCTCTTTTCTGTTCTCTGTGACCTTTGAGTGTGAGTACCGCCGTTGTGCCGTCGTGAGAGCCGCCGTTGTGCCGCCTCGTCGTCGCCTTGCTCAGCCCGCCGGGTAAAGCCCTTGCGTGGGGTTTCCGGCGAATCTCCTTGTGAGAGGAGGGGCTTTGCGACGGAGTGGTCGGGTGCTTGGCCGTGTGTGTGGAAGCGCAGCCCGGGGATTGGGCCGAGGAACCGGGGTTGCCGTCCATTGGTCACCACCGAGCCGAACTTACCGATGGTGCCGGGAAAGAGGATAATCTGAGCCGACTGACTTCGTGTCGTCATTATCCGGCCAGATTCCGGTCAAAAGGGGGTTTCTTGTTCCTTTTCTTTCATTTTCTGTTGTCCCAATTTTTCACTTTATTTACAGCATTGTACTTAGTTATTTATTCACTTTATTTCTCTATTGTTACTTGCTGTTAATGACATCTGCTTTGTGCTGTGATTCGTAGGTAAAATTGGGCTGAAACGGGACTGAAAGAAGGCTGTCCTGGAGCCTCTGTACACGAGCAGCATCTCGGGCATTAAGAGAAGGACTGAAGTGGTCAGACGAGCCAAGATACGAGCTTCCGCTGCGTACGAGTCAACCGGTGGAGCGGGACGGCCACTTAACATGTGCGACTTACTTGTGTTATATTATACTAATTTTTTAACTGACAATATATAACTACATTAAATATAAATATATTCTTCTAATGAATTTTAATAAATATTATTATTTTTTATTATTATAAAAATAAAAATATTTTATTTATTTTATATATACAATATGGATGTCAAATCGAAGATCATCAAAAGATGATTAATTTGATATATTATATATGTAAAACCGATAAGAAATACAAAAGTTATCTACTTTTAAAATACATTTATATTTCAATAGCTTATTGAAGGAAGCAAATCAAAATTTAGGGATATATTAGTCACTTAGTGCCTCATTATGTGAAATTACAAAGAATTAAAGGGTTATATTAGTAAAAGTGATATTAAAATACCTAAGTTAGCTAAATAATATTTATGGAATACCCGAACCTAGATTATTAATTATTAATATATTAATATTATCTGTCCAAACCTAATTACGAAGCATGATTCTTCGCCAAATAGGATTCCGAAGCACCAGAAGCAGCCACGTAGGCTCAGCGCATTCTGGAATTATAAATAGGGAGGGCGCCAGAAGCGGCCACGTAGGCTCAGCGCATTCTGAAATTATATATAGGGAGGATTTATATTTATGTATGGTGTAAAGAATGGTTGACAACATATCTTATTATTGCAATATCTTATTATTGTAATTGACAATTACACGAACAAAATTAAAATTTCAGTCTATATATTTATAAAATCTCAAATCAAAAGGTAATAGAAATTTTAAGAATTTCGGTCTTTATATTTATGCCTTTAAAAAAATATTGAATCATATTCTTCAAATATCATTTTCTACTAATCATCACAATTTTTTTATTTGGAACGTGATAATAAACTTGATAATGTTTATGATATCTTTGTTTACCAATATATTGTTTTTCTATACTCGGTTTCAAAAGGTAAGATAATTTTTAAATTCTCAGTCTCAATAATTGTGCATTTAAAATAAATATATATTTAATGATAGTATATTATTTGTTAATAGTACACAATTTTTGAAAACTCCATATACATTGTATGTTGATATCCAACTCATTTTATAAATGCAATCGACTTTGTTAAATCTCCACGAAAATATGGTAAAACAAAATGAGACAATCAACTTTGTATGGAAATAAAATAAAATCAATGGTTCAATATGAAGTTCACATGAAATTAACATAATGAATAATTTGTATAGTACGTGGATCTAAAAAATAATAATCACGTGGATTTTAAAATTCAAACTTTATCATCATCTTCTGGAAATTGAATAATATCTTGTAGGCAATATTTTTTTAAATAATTTTAGACACATTTTATTATAAAATAGTTTAGGAAAATTTTAGGTGACTTCACATCTTTAAGTAATGATATATAAAATTTTAGATAGTTTACATACTTTATATAATATTTTAGGTGTTTTTAATATTATAGACATATATTTTTTATGTTATTTTATACAAGATAATTTTATATTGTTTACAACTGATATAAAATAAATTATGTCACATATTAACTCCACATCTTAATTACAATTATTAGTTAATATTGTTTATCCTCATATTTAATTTATAATTATTAGTTAACATTGTTTACTGTCATCTTTGATTTATATTTATTATTTAATATTATTTACCATGCATCGCAGGGGTTACACACTAGTTATTGTAATCGACGATTACACGATAATAATTTTATCAACAATATTTTATAAATCTAGAGCTAGTGTAGCATATCCTTATGTTGAATCAATTCACATCTATTTTTACTACAACAATTCATCAAATTTCCACGACCAATTCTAATAGAATTCTACGATAATTCCAATGAATATTTTGATATTATATTTTCTGTTTGAAAATTCTAACGAAAATTTCATAAATGCTTCGAAATGATATGTTCTTTTAGTGTTTTATGTAGGAGTCATCAAAATAAAGAAGTGGGAAAAGGTTTGGGTGTCTATGGAGAATGTATGGTCTCACCTACGTCGGATTCTAGTATCATAGACCTCGGGCCTCTGGTCTCCATCTTTGTACAAAAAAAAAAATGTACGATCTCATCTCACTAAAAATAAAAGAATATTAAAAAAGAAAAAGTTTCCATCCTTTAAAATGTAATTGAGTTGGGCCCAAGTATTTGTTAAACTATAAAAAGAAACATGTGAAATGATATTACAATTAAAGCAACGATCCAATTAATCATAAAGATTCTGAAACGCATAAGACAACTTTTATTCACCTACCTACTGTTATTATCTTTGTGTCCATCTTAATAATGATAATAATTAACTGATGATAGATACCATCTGTGAATATTCTAAAACGTGTTTGAGTTTAAATGTCAGACTCTCATGCTTCAAATGTTTCATCAACATATGTTTCGTATCGACATGTAGACTTTAGAATCACCATAAAATTATTTTATCTTTCTTTTTTATTAAATTATCATATATTACCGTTTTGTATTATTTAATACAATATTACAACTATGTATTATTCTTATTTTTAAAAACTATTACGTAACCCGTGCGATATAACAGAAACGTTAAATGAGTCATTTTCGTAGAGTCGGTTCATTTAGGCCCAAACAATGAATCATCCATTTTCAACATCTTTTAATCAATGTTGAAAATGTTATATCTAATCCTATTAATGCTAGCTTGTAAGTTAATTAATATATTATACCGCTAACATGTTTATACAAAAATATATTTAATTTTATTATGTATATTTATTTATTGATATAAAAAAATAACAGTTTTCCTTATTCCTTTTCACCATTTAATTTTATTATGAAGATACGACCTGTTGGTCCAAAAAAAAAAAAAACAGTTTTTAAATTTTTTTTAGGACGAGTTAGGGATTCAGGTCGGGCTCGGCCAGACCATCAGGCCGTATACCTAGCATGTACCTTGGTAAGGGCCGGTTTAGGCCGGGCCGAGTATTAGAACCAGAGGAATAGGGTGCGGTTCCACCAGATGAAGTGCACCATAAGAGGGAGGGTGAGGCTAGATGCACCTTAGTGAGGTTCCATCCCAAAACTAATTGGTGATCTAAGAAGTAGCCCACTAGACTTATATACTAGACTCATTTTCCTTATAGAATCAATGTGGGACAACTCACAAGTAATATTCTGCAAAATAAAAGTCGTAAATTTTCAAATTCTTATAAGGATAAATTAACCTCTTTATATTTGTATTTAATAATTCTTTTTTTTTTTTTTCTAGAAAATGCAAGATCTACTGTATTATATATAGTTTTGATAGTCTTTGTTTTTCACTTGAAATTAATATCATGTCTGATTTAAAAATGGAAGGGACTTATAAACATCAGTTGTTTTAGAAAACTACAGTTAAGAAAAATGAACTTTTGACTTCTTGTGCCCTAAAAGATGCTCACTTAGAGAGTGATTTAAATAAATTGAACAACATTGAAATAGTGATTCCAAAAGGAGTGTTTGATTACCTTTATTTACTTTTTGAATTCCAACAGAGAGATTTTCACCCAAATAATTGAGGATCATTATGACAACAATCATGAGATTAAGCATGCAACGGAGATATGGTTGGGGTTTAAAGGAATGTGCGCGTTACTATCACGTGTTAGAAAATGCATGAAACTACCCTTAGTAATTGGTGCACGGTTCTCTCATTCCGTCCAACTTAACTGCGCGTGTAATGCATATTCTCTAGCTCTGAGAGTTGTTCATTCCATTTATTTTATAGAATTACTAATTTACGTCTATACCTTCTTGAATTTATTGCTAAAGCTAAAATTATATAAGGTGTGGGAAGTATGATTCCAATGCGGGTTGCAAATAATGAACACGTCCAAGCAACAACTAGGCTAAATAGATGATTGTGTAAACTACTGAACATAAATATATTTATGTATTATACGAAAATGAATTAAATAAAATAAAATAAGCAAAATAAATTATAATAGATAAATTTGATATAATAATAGTAATAATAATAATAATAATAATAATAATAATAAAATATAAAATGTATGAAAATAATTTAAAATAAATACAATAAATAATATTATTTTAACTGTAATTTTTTTTAATTTATAAGATATTTTAATTATTTTGTTCTCGTTTAATATATAAGTTATTTTATTATTTTGTTTTTTTTTAATTTTATATAATTTAGTTTATTACATTTTAATTTATCAAAACAGCTTATATTTTAATAATTTAATTTAATACAATTTACATTATTTTCTAAATTCAATTTCATTTATTTATATGTAATGTCCATATATATTAAAACATTCCTACATCTAATTTGCCAAATTTTTGAGCATGTGGATGCATATATTATCCTTAAAGTTCATATTTATCTTCTCATGGTGGACTTGACTAGCTTATATGGCATTGGAATACAAAAGGTTTGTTCTCTGTGAAGGATGTCTACAGATCAATCTTAAGACAGAAGACAAACAATCAGAGGATGGCTAGCACAAGCATGGATCCAACTCGGGTTTCTAAGGTGTGGAGGAAAATATGGCATTTGAGTGTCAAGCCAAAGGTAAAAAACTTCGTGTGGAGATGCTGGTTTGACTTTGTAAGTTCAAATTCTCAGCTTCTTAGGAGAGGTTCATATATTGACTTGATATGTGCAGTTTGTGGTGAGGTTGAGGAAGGTCTGAATCATGTTTTATCCAATCGTTCTAAAGTCGAAACTTGTTGGAAATTGAGTTGACTTAGTGGCAAAGTGTGTTACATGGAGCATCAACTCAAGAAGAGGCTTGGGTTCCGGCTACTGGTTGGAGTATGAAAAGGGCAAAAGAGCATAATCGCATAAACTTCTCCGTGCCTCAGCTGAGTTGGTGGAGGCATCTCAAGGAGCCTCCTTCTCATGGAGGCGGCCATACAAGATTTGCTTGTTATTAAAGATATTTTGTTAAGTTGTAATGCTATCGTTGCTACTATTTCAAGTTCTTGTTGTTTCTCTTAAGGCTTGTTGCCTCCTAGGGTCAGGTGTTTCCCCTTTCTCGTGCCTCTTAAGTCTATCGTTGTAGGCTTCAATGATTGTAACCATTTGACTATCGTGTACTCTTATTTGAGTTTTATCTAAGTTGTTTGTTTGCCGTTTGAAAAACAAAAATAATAATAATAATAAGTTCCTTTGAAGTGACCAAGAGACGGAGAAGATATAAAATACATCTACCTGATCCTTTTTTCGGATAATCATGAATCTAGAAGGGCCGGGGATCTCTTTCCATCTATAAAGACCTTGCAGGACA
>CACSLK010031655.1:493973-505791 GCA_902706635.1 Striga hermonthica | reverse complement strand
TGCCCGGACCAAAAATTCCTGGAAGGTACTGGGCTTGTTTTGGCACAACGCCCACCTGAACATCGACTTCGGCTTCAGCCCCGAAATGGCGCTCACCAAGAGTGTCTCAGGGTGGCACGGCTCCATGTTTTGCACACGCTCGTTGAAGCGAGCAACATACTCCTTCAAGCTCTCGTCGTCCTTCTGGACGATGTTCGTGATCGACTCCTTTGGGATCAAGCAGACTTGCGATCCGACGAAATGGGAGCGGAACGCCGACCTGAGTTGAACCCAGCGTCAGATAGACTGCGCAGGCAGCGAGTAGTACCACTTCTGCGCCTTTGGCCCCCGAGTTAGGGAGAACATGCGGCACCTGAGGGCGTCGGTGGCCCCGTGTAAATCCATCCATGAAGTGTAATGCCCGAGGTGGGCGTCTGGGTCCGACGTTCCGTCGTACAGGCCGATTTGTGGGACCTTTATTTTCCCGGTCAGCGGCTCTAAAGTCAACTCGGGAGAGAGTGGGGAGTCCGTCTCCACGTACACGTGGCCGGTCTCTTGACTGCGTTGATTGGGAGGTGACCTCGCCCTTTGGTTTTGTAAAGTCTCAAGTTCGGCGATTCTCCTCCTTAAGGTTTCCATCTCAGGGTTGTCGTGCCTAGCCGCTCGGCCCCGCACTATCTGGTGCCGGAGGTCGGTTGGGTTTCCCGCCGTTCTGAACAAGGGCCTAGCGACGGCGGTTTCCCTCCGGGCATGTCCGGACTCGCTTTCTGCCGTCATTTCTTGCAAATCCTGCTCTTGGGGGTTGACCATCTGGGTCGGTTGTCGTTGGGCGGCGCCGTCCCTCGGTTGGGACGTTGTGTGTGAGCGCGCTTGGTTCTTCACGCCCTGTTGCGGTGGTGCCGCCGGCCTGGCCGGGGTTATGGGCGCCAACGACTGTCCTGGCACGGTTCTCGAGACCCCCGGCATTGTTTGGGCCAGTAGTGTCGAGAAGCCTTTCGCAAACTCCGGGTTCTGCATAAGCGTAGCAAGGTCTGGTATTATGGCGGTATTGGCCCTACCGGTTGAAGGGATTGGGCCGTGGCTATCCCCGCCCCTTGTTGTTTGGTCATCTTGTCCTGACTGTGCCATCGTTGTCTGGTTTCAGGTCAATCGGTTTCAACGGTGGATGCTGGATGCAAAGATTAACCTCAAGATATCTTATGAGGCCCTCCTTCTAGCGCCAAACTGTTGATAAACGGATTTGATCAACTTTTAATATTCGTATTTTTAGATTAATACCGTAATGAAACGAGTTTTTTGAATAACTGGGAATTATTGAAGAAAATATCAAGTCGGTATTCTGAGGACTTGATGTCGGTTTTTCTTGTACATTAATGCTAAAGTTGGCGATAGCCGAGGTGATTAATGCAGAATTTATGTGTCGGGAAAAAAGATCCTCGTATTGCCTTTATTGCTGCTATTTATAGTAACTGGGGGCTCATCTTTTGAGGAGATTCGGCGGCATTTAATGAGGAATGACATCTGCGCAGCTTTTTCTGTCTGTGGGGCCCCCTCGCGCAATGATGTCTCCACATGGGCTCTGAACAGTCGATGGTACTTGCATTAAATGCTGCCTGTCTGCTCCGACGTCGGCCTGCGCCCGAGGCTGCTTCATTCAGGAGGTCGGCTTCTAGACAAGGTCGGCTTCCCAATGAGGTCGGCCACCACAGGTCGGGCAACGTTTTCTCGGCACTTTTCGGCTTGTCCCCTTTACTTTCTCATCGTCCACGTGTCGGCCATCCAACGCTTAAGCAGATTTTTAGGTCAACAAAATGTTTGACCTAATGTGTATTAAATCAACACTAATTAATTTATTAAGCAAGTGAAGACGCAAAGCAACACAATTTAATTATTCAGCAATTTAGGGTAATATATTGTTATTTCTTTTATTAAACATAATTTTTAAAAATAAAACAAAATCAGCCTCAAATAATTGACAACATTCATGGTTTTAGTTTACAACCAAAATAACAAAATACTTAATTAACGGGTAGCATTTAATGCTGCATTTTTTATAAAAAAAAAAGTTAAGTTACTAAGAATGAAATGTAATTAATGAAAAATAATTTTGACAAAAATTTGACCTGCTATTTTTAAAAAATGGTAAATCTTTTTATGTATATATAGATTTCGAAATTTTTAAATCAATTATTTTGTTTCTACTTAATTTATTTTTATTTTTATTGATATGGTATCATAAGATTTGAAGAAATATTGGTTAAATCTACATAGACAACTGTCTTAGTCTCCGTTCAATATAAAGTAAATCTCATTTTATTTGTAAAATTGATAAATCTACATAAAGTGTGGAAGTTTATGTCTACAATTTTTTTTTCACAGTAACTAAAAAATAATAATATTTTTGAAACTTTTGTACTCAAATTATTTAAAAAAATAATAATAATAATTTTGAAAAAATTTATATTCAAATTACTCAAAAGAATAATAATAATAATAATTTTAAAATCTTTTATACTCAAATTTTACGGTAGTATCGTCATAACTTTCAGCACCATATCAATATTTATTTTATAATATACTAGGTAAATTTTCTTTAAAAAACTTTATAATCTATTTATTGAGGCTTATAATATTTTCTCATGTCATATTCAGAAAACATCTTTCATACAAATATAAACTTTAATATTTTTAGATATTTTCTTTACAAAATAGTTTAGAAAAGTTGTAGGTGACTTCACATCTTTTAATTATAATATAGAAAATTATAGATAATTTTACATATTTTAATACAATCTTTTAGGAGTTTTTTATTGTTTAAATATACAAATTTTATGTTCTATTGAACAAGCTAATTTTATATAGTTCATAATAAATTGATATACCGTAAATTATATGACATGTTAACCACACATCGTTAATTTATAATTATTATTTAATATCGTTTACCCTAATCTTTAATTTATAATATATTTTCTTGCTCTTTTAAGAGAAGATCAATAGTGGTTCCCCACTTCTTTCATTGGGTGACTCGAACTCGATACTTATTTATAATTATTACTTAATATTGTTTACCCGTGCATCGCACGGGATACGCACTAGTTAAAATAAATAAAGTATTGATTAAATCAGGTGCTATTTAATAAATTATTATTTTTTACATGAATATAAAAAAAAAATAAAAAAATTAATAATAATATTTATTGATTTAGATCATAGTTTTTAAACCCGGCCCGGTAATCGACCCGGGCAGGTCTTCGGGTCACCGGGTCACCGGTTCAACCGCCGGGTCACCGGGTCAATTGCTGAACCGGATAATTAATTTTAAAATTTATAGAATTATATATAGAATATTTTGTGATATATAAATATACATAAAAACAACAAATTTAAATATTTTGTATGTAAAATTTGTAGATTAAAGTGGTAATAATATATACATATATATATATATATATATATATATCATATAAATATATACCTAATTTTATTTTTTAAAAAGAAAAAGAAAATTTAAAAACAAAAAAAATAAAAAAAATACATATAGACCGGGTCAACCGGGTTGACCCAGCCGGGTCAATGTCCCGGGTCGACCGGGTCAAGGCCGGGTCGACCGGGTTTTGACCGAGTTTGCCCGGGTCCGTTGTTGCCCGGTCCAATTAACCCACCCGGACCGGTTCCGGCTCCGGGTCGACCGGGTCCTGGGTCGACCCGTCGGTCCAGTCCGGGTCACAAAACAGTGATTTAGATACGGAGAAGATGTGCTATTTGTTTTCTGTAATCAGCACAACAGACAGCAAAAAACAAACCTTTGTGCATTAATTTTATTGTTATATATGACATGTTATTTGAAGAATCAAGTTTATGGAAAGAAATAATTACATAAATAAATAATTGATTTGCATAAACACCAATCATGTCCAATTTATTTTTCCAACCATTCAATTTATCTTTTATCGTAAGAATAGTGATTTATCTTTTAAAAGTAAAAGTATTGGTCATTTTTTCCATTATTATTATTATTATTATTATTATTATTATTATTATTATTATTATTATTATTATTATTAATGTTTTTTACATGAGTAATCCACTTTCTTAGCCAATTTCCGCCGCGCGATACTCTTATCCCCAATTTCTGTTTGGCGACTCTCTTTCAATTCTGTCGATTTACCTTCCTTGACGACGGCGGGACTCATTGATGCGAATGTGGCTAGGCAGCTCAAGAATGCCGCAAGTCGCGGCTATCATGCGCAAAGAAGACTAGCGCGATAGACGGGCGAGACGCACGCCCTTGAGCAGGACGCGCGCGAGGTACGCGAGATCGGCCTAGCGGGCGAGCGGGATACGCGGGCGACGACGCGCGAGCAACGGGCGTCGCAGGATGGAACGCGAGGAATTCAGGCCACGGGGAATCATGCTCACGCCTGGGCAGCGAAGCCTCAAGCCTCGTGGCATGCGGAGAAGCGGGTGCGCGCTACGCGCACGAAGCAGCGGCAGAGGGCGCAAGCGGGCGCGGTGTGAGCGACGGGACAACACGCGCGACAGCAGGCGGCGCGACCCTAGTCCTCGAGGAATATGGCAAGACGCGCGCGGGCGGTGGCCGACCTAGGAGGCAGTTGGGCGGCTAGGGAGTTCCTTGTAGTGCAAGATAAGTTATCTAGTTTTCTTATTGCCTAATAACATCTAGCTTCTTTAGGTTACTTAATATTTTATTGCTTTATTAAAATTATAGTTAGATTAGAATTAGATCTTGTTAGTGCCTATATAAAGGCCCTTGCTCTTGTTATTTAATTCATTCAGAAATCAATACAAAAATCTGAACTTTTGTTCAAACACTTTGCTCTAAGTTTTCTTCTTAAATTCTTTTGCTATTTTATCGCTTCGAGGGGCGCGAGTGTGTGAACCTCCTAACATCTATCGTGCGATTCAAGGCACGGGAGCGGCTTATCGGCAAGCAGGACACACGGTCTTTATCATTGGTGCTTTCATTGAGAGTATCAAGATCGTGTGTCTTTTTCTTTTCCCATTTTTTTTTTCTTTCCTTCCCTTTTCTTTTTCGTTCGAATTAATCAAAGAAAAAAAAAACAAATATATTCATCACGAGTCCGCGGGCTAAAGAGAGAAGGCAAGAAAGGAAGTACATGGTCAACAAGGAGGTAAAGGAACGATTGGACAACCTTGACGTCCAAGTTAAGAGCATGAGCGAATCTATGGAGGGAAAGCTCGGATCACTCGACGAAGGCCAAAGCAACACCAACGCTGTTGTGGCGCGACTCGAGCAACGCTTGGACGAGGTGCTGCAGGGGTTCCAACAGTAGCAGCAGCGGTAACATGATGTACCGCCGCGACCACCATCCTCTCGGTGCGAAGAAAGGCGCGCATACAAACGACCACACGAGGAGTACGAGCATAAGCGCGAGGACGATTTCGAGAGGCAATCCCAGGCATCCAACTACCGTGACAGGCCGAGGCCCGATAAATCAAGGCTCACATTGTCCACCTTCACCAGCACTGATCCCGACGCATGGCTCGAACGAGTCGTGCAATATTTCAAGCTCAATGAGACCGAGGGAAACGATCGAGTCCGATATGCGGCTTATTATCTTGATGGAGAAACCAACGTCTGGTGGTAGTGGCTCACAAGCGTCTACCGCAACCGACAGCGAGTCATCACTTGAGGCAATTTCCAACGCGAGTTACTCACGCATTTAGAAACATCTGACTACCACAACTATGAAGAGGCCTTAACGTGCATAAGACAAACCGACAACCTACGCGAGTACTTGAAAGAGTTCGAGCGTTTAGCATGCTGAGTCCGAGGCTGGCCCGTGACTGCACTAGTTGGAGCATTCATAGACGGTCTTAAATTCGACCTAGCCGCAGAAGTTCGATTAGAGTGACCAGAGACCATGCACACGGCTATGGAGGTGGCCAGACGCCGCGAGGACCACCTAGAGTCGAAGCGAAGGGGACGAGCGGACGTCCTCTACTTCGACATGCGACGCGCGGGCCCAAGCAACATCACCACGGGCGCGCGACTGGCCATTAACGCGCGATCACCAGGATCGGAAGTCAAATGCTTGTCAGACGAGGAAATAAAGCGCCGGCGTGAGAGAGGGCTTTGTTTCAAGTGCGAAGATTAGTTCACACCGGGCCATCGGTGCAAGCAAGCGTTCGTGATCGGCATCATCGACCCAGATGAAGAAGAGCCCGAGGTTGAAGAGGACATAGAAAGCGAAGGCGAAGTCGAGTTGCCCGAAGAAGAAGCTGAGATCTCGATGCACGCAATGGCTGAAACAAGAGGACCTAGGACGATGCGACTACTGGCATGGGTCAAGGATTGCCGAGTGGTCGTACTCGTGGACAACGGGTCGTCACACAACTTCATCAATGGCACGTTATCCCAAAAGTTGAATGTGCCAACAACCAAGATTGAGCCACTCGAAGTCCGAGTAGCCAATAGGGAGAGGTTGAAGTTCTCGGAGTCCTTTCATGGGGTACCGATCAAGTTCCAAGGGGTTACTGTAAAGGCCGGTCTCTATGACTTACCCCTAATTGGTCCCGACGTTGTTCTAGGGGTCCAATGGCTTGAAGGATTAGGAGAGGTGACCACCAACTACCGAACCGGGGTCATGAAGTTCAAATCAGGAGATCATTGAGTCACCCTGAAAGCTGGCGAGGAAAAGGGTACCAAGGAGGTCGGATTGAAGAGCATCGAGAGAGTTTTGGTGAGGTGGCGGTCAAATCTTCGCGGTAGTGGTCGAGAACAAGAGTGCATGCACGAATGAGGCCGAGCAGCAGCAAGGCGAGGTGCACGAGCTACTCGAGGAGTTCGATGGGGTGCTGGGCGAGCCTAAGGGTCTACCGCCACATTGGGAGTTTGACCACCGCATATCTTTAATCGACGAACAACATGCTATAAGCGTCCATCTTTAACGGTTTTAGAAGATAGAAATCGAGCGACAAGTGGGCGAGATGCTAGAGTTTGGGCTCATCAAACATAGCTCTAGCCCGTTCTCGTCGTCAGTATTGCTTGCAATGCAGAAGGACGGCACGAGGAGGTTCTGCACCGACTATCGAGCACTCAATGCCGCGACAATCAAGGATCGTTTTCCCATTTCGAGTGTCGATGACATGCTCGATGAGTTAGGAGGATAACGTTATTTCTCGAAGCTCGACCTAAGGGCTGGTTACCATCAGATCCGACTGCACAAGATCGAAATACAAAATACAGGCTTTTGTACGCATCAAGGGCACTATAAGTATTTGGTGATGCGATTCGGGCTGTGCAATGCCCCATCCACTTTTCAGTTCACTATGAATTCCATCTTCAAGGAGCATCTACGCAAGTCTGTTTTGGTATTCTTCGACGACATATTGATTTACTCGAAGACGTGGGCCGAACACATCGAGCATCTACGGTGGTACTCAAAATCTTGGAGGCCAACTCATTTCGCATCAAGCCATCCAAGTGCTCGTTTGGACAGAAGATGGTCAAGTACCTAGGACACTTTATCTCCCACGATGGCGTGAAGGTCGATCCAAGAAAAATTGAGGCTATGGTCGACTGGCCTAATCTAACGAGCCTCATGCAGCTACGAGGATTCCTAGGTTTCACCGGATACTACCGGAAGTTCATAAAGGATTATAGGACCATCGCTAAACCCTTAACCGAGATGACTAAGAAGCGCAGTCAAGTGGACCGAAACAAGCGAGGAAGCATTCAAGAAGCTGAAGGGTGCAATGACCACGACGCTGGTGCTCGCACTGCCAAGCTTTGACATCTTGTTCGAGGTACATACAGAAGCGAGCGACATATGAGTATGAGCTCTAATAGTGCAGGAACGACCATTAGCTTTTCTCAGCAAGGCACTAGATACAACTCGACTAGGGTTGTCCATGAACATAAAGGAGATGCTAGCGGTAGTAGAAGTTGTGAGATGCTGGAGGCCCTATCTATTAGGGTGACGCTTTTGGATTGTGACCGACCAGCAGCCGCTTAAGCACCTACTCTAGAAAAGGATTGTGACGTCCGAGCAGCAGAAATTTGTCCCAAAGCTCATGGGTTTTGACTTTGAGAGTCTATCGGCCGGGCGACAGAATGCCGTGGCCGACGAACTATCCCAACGGACGGACGTAGCAGAGCTCGAGGCAATAATCGGGCCAACATGGACAGTTTGGGAGGAAGTTAAGAAGGCGCAAGAGGATGATCCACAATGCAAGGAGCTACGACAAGGGATCGAGGCGGGCGACACTGCCGTCGCCGACTACAAGCAGCACAATGCCCTATTACTCCATAGAGGCCGAATCTTCATTCCCAACAGTGGACAGCTACGCGAGAGGATCATGCATCACTTCCACGATTCAAAAATTTGAGGACACTCGGAAGTCTACTGCACGTGGATGAGAATGGCCAATGCTTTTTTTTAGCCAGAACAACAAGGCACAGTCCGAGATTATGTCGTGTGGTGGGACGAATGACAATGCACTAAGGCCGACGTAAGGCGACCGAGCAGGCTGCTACAACCATTGTCGGTACCCGAGGCGATTTGGGAAGATATCACCATGGACTTCATTGAAGGACTGCCGATCTCCAATGGATTCAATGGTGTTATGATCGTGGTGGACCGACTTACGAAGTACGCTCACTTTATACCCATCACGCATCCCTAAACGACAAAGTCCATCGCCAAGATATTTGTTGAGTATGTTATGAAGTTGCACGGGGTACCACGTTCAATAGTATCTGACCGAGACCGGATCTTCATGAGCAGCTTTTGGTCCGAGTTCTTCAAGTTGCAAGGGACCAAGTTGTCAATGAGCTCAGCATACCACCTACAAACGGATGGGCAAACCGAGGTAACTAACCGGACGCTAGAGCAGTACTTGAGGTGTTACGTGCATCAATTTCTAAAGAAGTCGGTGAATTTTCTACCGTGGGCTGAGTATTGGTACAACACAACGTACCACAGTTCGACCAAGATGATGACATTCGAGCTAGTATATAGATGCAAGCCTCCAACACTCATCAATTACTCGGAGGGTGGTGCGATTAATGACGAGGTAGGTCGAGAACTTGAGGAGCGAGATTTGATGTTGAAGGAGTTAAAGAAAAATCTTGAAGGATCAATAAACCGAACGAAGGCTTTCGCAGACGAAGGCGAGAAGAAAGTTTTGAGCTGGGCAATTATGTTTACTTGAAGCTGCGGCCATTTAGGCAACGCACGACGGCGTAGAGGGCTGCGACCAAGTTGGGAGTACGCTACTATGGGTCGTATCAGATTATGAAGTGCATAGGCCAGGTAGCTTATCGTCTAGAGTTGCCGGAACGTTCGCACATTCATCCGGTCATACATGTTTCACAGCTTAAAAGAAGTCTAGACGAAGCACAGAAGTGGTGCGAGGAGTTACCGATAACCGCAGTCGATGGAAGAGTCATAGTGAGACCAAGACGTGCCATTGAGTATCGTCAATCAAAGAAAGTAGGTCGTTGTCGTTGGAAGGTATTAGTTGAGTGGAAGGAGTTGCCATCGGATGAAGCCACATGGGAGGACCTCGATGAGATGCGCGATCAATTCCCGAATTTCGTCCTTGAGGACAAGGAATCACTTGAAGGGGACGAGAATGATGCGAATGTGGCTAGGCAGCTCAAGAATGCCGCAAGTCGCGCCTATCATGCGCGAAGAAGGTTAGCGCGAGAGACGGGCGAGACGCACGCCCTTGAGCAGGACGTGCGCGAGGTACGCGAGAACGGCCTAGCGGGCAAGCGGGATACGTGGGCGTCGGGCGAAGACGCGCACGCAACGGGCGCAACAGAATGGGACGCGACGAATTTGGGCCGCGGGGAATCACGCGCACGCTTGGGCAGTGAAGCCTCAAGCCTCGAGGCATGCAGAGAAACGGGTGCGCGCTACGCGAACGAAGCAGCGACAGAGGGCGTAAGCGCCCGCAGTGTGAGCGACAGGACGGCACGCGCGATAGCATGCGGCGCGACACTAGTCCTCGAGGACTAAAGAAGATGCGCGCGGGCAGGGGCCGACCTAGGAGGCGGGGGCGGCTAGGGAGTTCCTTGGAATGCAAGACAAGTTATCTAGTTTCCTTATTGCTTAATAACATCTAGCTTGTTTAGGTTACTTAATATTTTATTACTTTATTAGAATTATAGTTAGATTAGAATTAGATCTAGTTAGTGCCTATACAAAGGCCTTTCCCTTTGTTATTTTATTCATTCAGAAATCAATACAAAAATCCAAACTTTTGGTCAAACACTTTGCTCTAGTTTTCTTCTTGAATTCTTTTTAATTTTATCGTTTCAAGGGGCACGAGTGTGTGAACCTCCTAACACCTATCGTGCGATTCAAGGCGCGGGAGCGGCTTATCGACAAGCGGGACACACGGTCTTCATCACTCATGCTAGTGGTCGTCCTTGACTGCTCGGCTCATCCCTCATGTTGTGTGCCTCCAATGATATTGCGGTTGGTGAAGTGTCGAGTTTAACTCCGGCTCCCCAGATCTGTGGTGGCGTCGGGTGGAGTATGGGTCAGTGGGTGGGGTGGGACTCTGGCAATTGTGACGTCCTATGTTGGGGTAGTCGGAGTTGAGGGATCGAGCCAATATCTACTCCTCGGTTCTCTGGTGTTGGAGACGGGAGGGTTTAGTGAATCTGTGTTCTGCTAGTGGTGTTGGACAAATTCGGGGTGTGCTGGTGTGGGTAGTCGGTTGGTTGCTCCTCCGGTTGGGGCGGGTCGACTTTGGGCTCGGTTCTGGGCTCAGGTTCAGCTTGTGTATAGGCAGTTCGGCAGTTTCGGATGAGGTTCCTCAGGCTTTGGATCTCACTATGGGGTCGATTGTTTCTCTGCTGGTTCGACTCAATCTATGTGTTAGGGAAGGGCTCTCTTTTTTTTTTAGATTTTTGTTTAGATGTGTTTTTTGCTTCGTCTGTTTTGCTAGGTCTCGTGATTTTGGTCTGCGCCATTGGCCTCTGTAGATTATCCCTTTGGAATCATTTTCCGTTTATTTTCATTTTGGAAGCTTCATAGTAGTTGTTTTATTTAGTGTTTGTATTGCCAGTCGTGCTGTGTGTTTTGTGTTTTGGTTTCTAGCGTTGCTAGGTCGCTTGTAGGCGGGCTTCAGTTCCATCTCGCACTTTGGCCTTGTTTGGCGATCAGCGGATAGCAGATAGCGGATTGTATAAGCGGATAGCAGATGATATTAGTTGATTTGACCAGCGGATTGCATTAGCGGTTTTTAAATAAGTGATGGTAAATAGCTGAAAGCTTATAGTTGTTTGACATTGTAAAATAACCAATAATGATATTTTATATTTAGGGTGTATTCTTTTAATGATAATATATTAAAACATTTAATATTATTTAGTTGGTAATTTATAAATATATATTTTTTTAAAAAAATTTACTAACACTTGATGAATAAGTTATGGATTTTACATTTTTCTAGATAAATTAATCATATGTATGACATATTATTATTTATTAGCACCATAAACCAATGTAAAATAAATAATACAAATTAAAAAATTCCAAATAAACGATTTTTGTGAATCCTCTATCCCAAAAAGATGCTTTAATGAGCTTTTTTTAAATTAGAGTTTTGGGCCCAAAAAACTTATCAAATAAGTTATTTACCCAATAGGCTCAATAGCGGATTTGACGAGTCAAACCTCTCAATTAAGTCCAATCCACTAATTTATCTTCAATCCACTATTTTTCAAACGGGATATTTATTCAGCTTTTGATTGTAATATTAACTAGGGACTGTACTTTTTCACATTTGTACAAATTTATCTACAAAGTTCTCTATTGTTCCAAAAAAAAAAAAA
>CACSLK010031655.1:483713-493964 GCA_902706635.1 Striga hermonthica | reverse complement strand
AAAAAAAAAAAAAATCCACTTTTTTAGCCCAAAAAGTGGGCATAAGGGAAACTATTGTGTCGTATTTTTTTTAATTAACATATCATTTAATTAACATATTATTTAATCTCACATTCATTTAATATTATTTGATGTTTGTGCTTCAATATCCTTTGGATACAAATTTTTCCATAATTAATTTTGTTGATGCATTTTAACATTCCTCTTACATTTATTTTAACAGTTTTTCACAGAAAAGATAATAATATTGGTAACATAGAATCTCCGACTAGTTGGAAATCGGCTTGCTCGAACTCCTCCTTGCCAGTTGTACGCCTCGTACCTGTAAAAACTCTCACACCGAAGAGGGTCTCTAGTGAAGAGCCTTGATTCTTACATAAGTATGTGTAGAAGATGAACCCTCAAAGAGTATAATGAACGGCATGGCTAAAAACCGCAAGTCTCATCCCTATATATAGGGATGAGGTACCTATTCTATAGGAGTTGCATGGAATTACTGAGTCAACTGCCCGAAAGTGCTGAGTCGGTTGCCCGGTCGTATAACACACACTAGAGGTGTGTCATAAACGGTTATGGGATTGGGCCGATCAGGCCTGCCACGTGTTCTCATCATGCGGGGGTTTGATTACCTTGAGATCTTCCCGAAAGCTCGACCATTTATTGGTTGACTTACTGTTTTAGGTAAATTTTCGACCAGGCTATTCGAGGACTCAGGCTCGACCTACACTTCTCGTATCGAAATCCCCTTTAAGTTGTCCTCCAGTCCTCTTGTTCCTATGTCTTTCGACCACGACCACCCCCGTTCGGATCTCGCTCGACCAGGTGATTTACTCGGTTTATTCGACCGGCCTGCTCAATCGGTTTACTATCTTAGGTATAGTATCACATATCAAACAGATGAATTACCAACCCATACAATGCCTAATGACCTAGAAGTTCATTGCCCCCATACAACGTTTTACACAATTGACATAGCATAGTGCACAATAAATCCCATATATGTGAAATAAACAAAAGTAAATAAGGAAATAGAAGAAATTGCAAATATCCATATATCTCAATGTCATTATTTTCTCTTCAATGTGGATAAAGGGATAAGGCTATGAACACACGCCATCCAATGGAAATCATGCCTGCAAATAACATCACAGCCCTGAACCACAAATTTATCAGCAACAAAAGATCTCAAATTACTGATTATACATTGTTTGATATACTTTCATTTGTAACCCCCCACCTATCTTTGAACCACTGCACATTCCAAAGCAAGAATGGCAAGTGCAGCTTCCACCATTACCAGCCAGCTGAAGAGCAATTTCGCCCCTTCACTGAGCAGAGCCCTGGTTACTCCCAAGGGCATTTCCGGTGCTCCTTTCAGAGTTTTGCCTAACAGAAGAACCTCCTCTTTCACCGTCAAGGCTATCCAGTCCGAGAAGGTACGACAAATTCTATGAATTTTGAGCTTGGATAATGATTGATTAATTTCTCAAGTTTGAGATAATTTAGTCTTGAGTGCCCATTATTACTACTCTGCTTTGGAGTAAATATGCTGAATTTTAAATATGCATAGTCTTGTTATGACATGTGGGGGAAAAAAACATGTAATGTCTTCAACTTTTATGTAATCAAATTTGAGCAAGCATGTGAAAGTTTTAATCTTTATTGCTCCCATCATCTTTTTACCTGCATCTGTACACATATCTCGCTGTATCAAACTGTTGATAAACCATGATAATCAATCCAAGATTGGACCTTTTTTTCTTGGTGTGCAGCCCACTTACCAAGTGATCCAGCCGATCAATGGCGACCCGTTCATTGGAAGCTTGGAGACCCCGGTCACATCCAGCCCGCTCATCGCCTGGTACCTCTCCAATCTCCCTGCATACCGGACGGCGGTCAACCCCCTCCTCCGGGGGGTAGAGGTTGGGCTGGCCCACGGGTTCCTCCTCGTGGGCCCCTTCGTCAAGACAGGCCCGCTCAGGAACACAGAGTATGCGGGTGGGGCTGGGTCGCTGGCTGCAGCTGGTCTGGTCGTGATCCTCAGCATCTGCCTCACGATTTACGGGATAGCATCATTCAAGGAGGGTGAGCCCTCGACTGCCCCGTCTTTGACTTTGACTGGCCGGAAGAAGGAGCCCGACCAGCTCCAGACGGCCGATGGATGGGCTAAGTTCACGGGTGGGTTCTTCTTTGGTGGGATCTCGGGGGTCGTGTGGGCGTACTTTCTTCTCTATGTTCTCGACTTGCCTTACTATGTGAAGTAAGGTGGGGGAGTTGTTTTTTTTTTATGTTTGGGATTTGATGTGGTGTGTGTAATTACTTCTGTGGGAACTGATTGGAATGTTTGTGTAGATTGGAAGGATATGATGATGCATTTGGAAATGGTTTCATGTGAAAATGTTGGTTCTTTTCTATCTTTCTTTACCTTTTTAATATTACAGTGAAATTTCGTTTAGTGTCTCGAGTTTGGAGAGGCGCAATTGAAATACGATAAAGCTTTCGTGTAGGTTATGTGAAAAGAGAATAATAGGATTTGCGGAAAACTTATATAATTGATTTTGATTATTTGAATTTACAGTGAATGACGATAGTTACTCTTCATCAATGAGTGTTCATGTGAAAATGTGCTTGTGGTGGTAATGTAATGAGACTAACCAACCCTTCATGCTCTTGATATGAAGGTAATAATATCATCTAAATTCCAAAGTTTTTCTATTTATAACTTTCCGCTGTTCTATGCAATTGTTTTAAAGCTTAGTTTTTATACCCTCTTTTTTCCCCATGCTTGATTTCACTATCTGAATGGCTGTTAGTTTTCGTTTAAACTAAAGCTTAGTTATTTGCGACCGCGAGACCTTCGAAATCCCAGATAAATTTTATTACTTCTGATCTATTTGTAGTGATCAACTAAAGGAGCAATGCATGTGTTACAGAGAACATGAACAAGCTATTTAACAATTTGACTCAGAATGTGTGGAATGCTTGGCATCTGTTGTCAAAGAATTTTTTTAAAGATAACGTTACTCTTGTTGTGTAGGTAGATTTCACTTCATATTTTAGTTACTTTGAAGGTGTTCTTTTCTTATAAGTGAGTGCAAAATAAAAAAAAATTGTTCTTCTTGTTCTCTAGGGATACTTTTCACAAGTAGTGGCTAAAAAAGTATACATATACAGAGGAGCATATACATATAATGGAGAGAGAGAGAGAGAGAGAGAGAGAGAGAGAGAGAGAGAGAGAGAGAGAGAGAGAGAGAGAGTAAGTAATAGCATTTGTAGTTATTTAACTTTTGAAGATCTAATTAAGGAGAAATGTTACGGTCCTGTTACTAAATCATTTTGTCGGGTTTGTAACCGTTAGATCAGCTATTCTCGACGGTTACATGATGATCTAACGTTTACAAATCCCGAAGTAATAGTTTAGTAACGGGACAGTAACATCTCCTTTAAGATATGTACTGTTCACATGTGCTCCTTTTTAATGTTTTTGTTCGAATGGACTGTTTATTAGCAGCACGTTTTGCATTTGTTCAAGTAGTTATTGTCTAGCGTAGTTCGTAGTTTTACATTCATTGGGAATGCAAAATCTCCAGCATATACTTAAGTGTGTTTTCTTGTTTGTTGGAACAAAAGCTTTTAGTGTTCCATCACAATGTAGACATTCAAAAATTAGTGAAACTAATTGATATTTAATTGCTACAATTGTTTTAATTTGGTTTAATGTAGGCATTTGTTGACTGTTGAGGTGATGAGAAGGTTAAATTATCAGACGGTTAAGATTTCTGTAAGAAGAAAATTTCTAAATTGCTCCTCAAAAGATGATTAAAGTGTGGTAGAATTGATGATAAAAACACAGACGAGTAACTCATACAATTCAGGGCCGCCTTTTCTAATCATCATCTAAAAAGCAACAAGCAGCGGAACAGCAAAATTTTCCCCACAGGCCGGTAAAGCATAGAAGCGGCTTTATCATTTTTACAAGCAAAATACTCTGAGGTAACATTTCAAACCTCATCAGCCCGGAAAGCAGATTACAAATGATGTTGGTTCTTAACATGCACTGGCCGGCTTTGATCCCTTATCTAGCTTCTTGGATTGCAATCTCTGCATGAACTTTGGATTGGCTTTGAGCCTCTCTTTCACGTCCGATATCCGAGCATGTTCCACCAGTTTCCTAGCCTTTCCCGCCTCCTCGATCAAGGCAAATAGTGTCCTGAGGCAATCCTTTCTATTTTCCTCCCGATGCTCGAACCTTTGATAAAACAAAAAGAAAATTAAATAAATAAATAAATAATGAAAGAGAAATTAAGACAACAATGTCGTACGTAGTGACATCCAACAAGAACATTTGCGAAGTAGCAGCCAAAAATTCAAAAAACAGTGATTTTGTTGTCTGTTTCTCAACATATCTACCATATATTTCGTCTTCAAACAAGAAAATAAAAGTAACTACAGACCAGGGACCAGACCACATTACCTAATCAATAAAAACTTGAACATGGTTACTTTCAACCGTTAAAAAATTTTATGTTAATAAACAGATATTTATCATGACACAAGCATTACTGCACATACTGATCATCATCTTACTAAAAGTACAGCAAACCATGCGGGAAAGGGCTTATACCTCTCGCTAGTAATGGTGAGCTCATCTTTCCCCGGATTGTACCTCTTTCCAGCCAACTCCCTCAACCGCACGAACTGATGCTTGGACAGGCCAAGCTCCTTAACAGTCACCGCCAGCTTCACTTTCCGATTCTTTGGGTGCCATGCATCACCTCCAGGACAAAAGACCACTCGGGTTTGCCACCTGAGGATTGGCCCTTCACCCGGTGGGTCATCATCCAGAGCCTTGTTGTCAGGCGCAATATCCTTGCCAAACTTAGGTGGTTCCTCAGCCTCCATTAGCTTGGCACACTCCAAGACCATCTGGTCCTCAAACTCCTTAAACAGCTCGTAACCTTCTTCAACCTCGATCTCACCCTTTTCAACCCTGTCGCCTATCTCGTTAAATTTCTTCTCTACCTTCTTCTTTATCTCATCTGAAAATAGACCATTGTTAGAAGGGGAATTTGATGACAAAGAAAGCAATTCTGCATTTGCTTCTTACAGAATCGGGAAAATAATTTGTAGAGTTGAGTTGATATATTTTTAAGACTCAAATCATTGATGTTCATATGAAGATGCAAAAAAGAAAAAAAAAATCAGGAGGCGTAGGCTTAAAGGACAAATTAGGTGGACGAAACAAGAAATTTAAAAGAAAAAGGATATAGCGCCTGAAACATCTAGTCTAGATCAGTCAATGATTAACATAATACTGTTGAAGGAATAAAAAATCCAAGATGTGGCATTATACTCTTTGACAGAACATAAAAAGATTGCGTGCATAAAGTTTATAGCAACGATCTTGAGTCTACAAACAACAAGACCTCCACACAGTATTTTGTCATTATGTTATTTATATCTTTAGAGCCATGTCATACTCCAACAACCCACATACATGTAACTCAACGAATATTCTTTCTGGTTAAGAAATCGATTGATGATTATAGAATACAACTCTGCCATCCAGAAAACGTACATGTTCAAATGCTTTCAGTCAGAGTCAGAGATGAACACACAATTGACATTACAGGATCAGAAAGGCAAACAAAAGCAGTGTAGAAGACATTTTCAACTTGAATGGTACGGTTTAGCGATAGTTGTCATGTATAATTAACCATTGTATCCGAAAATAGCTTACCCCACAATTAAAAAGCAACAAAAACACAGTTAAAACAACGAATGGCAATGACAATATAATTAGAGTCGAATCACCCAAGCTAAACACACTGGCAAAAGGGGAAGTCATGCAATACTACCTGGCAGAAGCTTGTCCCAGCTGAGCATATCCTCTAGTATGGCTTCACATTCTTTGGTATCATCAAGGTCACCATCCTCAACCGCCTCCTTGATCATGTCGTCCCATTTCTTGTCATCCATGTGGAAGTATGGGTCATCCGTCAGGTCCTTCATCACATAGTCCCTAGCATTGTATAAATTATCAATCTCTTCATCAGTTGAATGCAGCTCCTCAAAATCTGATTCAAAATCTTCGTCCTTCACGTTTTCCAGTGGCTTCATCTCAAGCTCATCCATTAGCTCGTCATCTGTTTCTTCATGCTTCTTCACAAGCCTTCTCTTCAGAACTGACTCAAGGATGGTCGGGAGTACCTCCTCGTTCCCAGTGTTGAAATAGTCCTCTATCTGGAGTTTCAGTTCTGTAACAGATCACAATCAAAGAAGCTGCATACTATTAGCATTTGGCCCCACATAGCTCTTTGAAGCACAAATTGAATTCTAATGAAAATGAATCACAACGTATAACCACATAAAGCACACATATGTATCTTCATTCCATCTAACAAATCCAAATCTTTTCTTCATTCCATCTAACAAATCCAAATCTTGTGTGTTATATCACATTTTATATCAAGCAGCTTCCAAAAAAATGGCGGATTTATCTAATAACCTTAATGCACAACCTTTATTGCCCACATCTTCCACATCGAGCGTCGCCTCCTTCTTCTCTTTGGTTAGGGCTACGCCGGCTTCGGAGTCAGGGTTGGCGCCGGGATCGGAGCTTCCATTTTCCGATGAGAAAAATCGCATACCGGAAGAAAGCCGGCTGAGCAACGATGCATTTTCAGTGATGTAGCCGCCGCGTAAATACCTGGTATCGCCATTAGATACTGCGGGTGAAGATTTGAGGTTCCGAAGCAAGTGAAGATTGCGCGCGCATAGAGAGAAGTTTCGCAGGAGAGATCCTCTCATCGGGATGGCTACTAGCTAGGGTTTTTGGAAGGGTTCTGCTTCAGCCTTCGCTCAATTTAGTACTTTTTCACCTCTGAGTAGAAACTGCTCGGAGATTGTAGAGTGCAAACTTTATAAAAAGGAAAAAAAGAACAGTAAAATGTGATTGATGTTGTGAAATATTTATAAAATAATGTATATGAATGACTATTTTGTCTCTGATGTAATTGTATTATTACAGTTGTGCCATCAGAAGTTTCCTATAAATAGGAGGTTCAGTTATAATGAAAATTGTACCTAAGAGAAAACATTTTCTCTATTATCTCTCTTTCTCTCTAGTTTTATAACACGTTATCAGCACGAGTCTCTGCCCTCTTGAGCTCGGTTTGTAATATGACGAGAGTATGCTCTACGGTTGCATCTTAGAGATGATCTTCCGTATCAGAAATCTAATTGTTACAATCGTTACTTTTTCCCAACCAATTTTTCGTATCACTCATGGGGAAAATTCTGAATTTTCATGCTCTACCTTTAGCCATTTCACTTACTTCTTGAGCACATAATATGCTTTAATGGACACCCACCATAGTCAAGAACCATAAAACAAAAGTACTATTTTTTCCAAAAATGAAAATCAAAAGGCGAGGAAGCTCTGCAAGAATGCGGCTGCTTTGAGGCCTCGTTTGATAGTGTCCCAACTACTCTCACCTGGTAAAATCAAGATATCCACTAATCTCATATGGGCCCAAGGAATCCAATTTTCAGTGCCTCACAAGATGGGCAATATATTTAACAACATCAAAGAGGAGGGCTGCTAGACGAGGACGGCCACCACCCCAATGGGCTTCCGCAGCGGTGCTACTTGCTCGCTTTCGCCGTCAGGTTTTGCATGCTCTTGACCTTCTTTGTGCTCATATTGAGGAGAGCAAGTAGGAATCAGGCACCTGTCGACATCAGGTACACACCTATTGATTTCAACTGGACTCATTGATTTATTTAAATAGAGAAGAAGGAAGGTATAGATAAAAAAGGTTAGCAGGTATGATATAATAAAAACTTTGATTTCATTTGAATAATGAAAGAACACTCTGGACAACCACCCATTCAAAAAGGATAAGATATTTGGTTTAATAAATAGTATAATCGAACATGTAAAACAAATATTCCATTAATGCATTTTGTATAGTTTTGCATCGGTCTAAAAATAATTGATAATATGTACATGAGTTTGGACCACTCAATAATTTTATTGCTATCTAAAAAACCCACTACTAAACCCTACACCATCTACTATTCACTATTCAAAAGAAATAAATGCACTACACAATCTACTATTCACCATTCAAAATAAATAAATGCACTCGGTGTCGACAACATATGGGAGAGTTCATTAAAATGCATACATTTTGCAATAGATAATTTCTTATAAACATTAAAATGGTTCATTATATTGTAAAATCCAATTTTCTCGAATACAAGGCATACATTATCAGAATTAGCATTTTATGATTTCATAATATTTCATTTAAATGGAGCTTCGATTTTAGACCAATATTGATATGATTTATTATTTTATATGGTTATGAAATGTTTGATTTTTTCTATTTGAGAAAATTATTTGGTACGTGAACATGTGGATATTTATGGATTGATCCATGTGATATGAAAATAAATATGTGTGGCTTACATATACTGGCCAGTGCGGCGCTTCCGCCGACAAGTAATATTTATGGTAGCCGATGGATCAATTAGTAATATTATGAATGACCAAGTGTTGCAGCCATCAACAACAGATTATATTGATTATTGAACAGCTAGATGAATTGACCAGTGTATTAATTAATAATTGCCGGTGATATGGAATGGCCAAGTGGTAAGGCCACGTGCAACAAAATATGGATGGCTATATACATATACATGGTCGGCCAGTGCGGCTCTGCCGCCGGCGACGGGCAGTACGAATTAAGTGGCCGATGGTGAAATTAATGATACTTTGTATCTGGCCATGTGAAAGTTGAATAAAGTCCTGATCGGGAAAGAAAATTATATGGACTAATCTGATCCTGAAGGAACAATTGATAAGTTCTTCAAATTTATTGATGGAGAAACAAATATTGATGAAATAGTACAAGAAATTACTACTTAATGATTAAATGATATCTGGTATATTGGTACTGAAAGCTACCATGTTATGATTAAACAAAATGATGAAATGGTACCAGAAGCTACCATTGGATGATTGAACAAAATAAGAAAGTGGTACCAAAAGTTACGAGTTATTGGTGACACACAAAATGATTTCTCAATATATTATATGAGTCTAAGAGACTATATCAGATCACATTGATATTCGAGATCATATAGATATTACCATAAAGTGCTCTGAAAGAAGCACATATGATAATGATTGTAGTCATGAAATACTACATACTTATCTTGAATGAAAAGTGACATAGATATTATTATTACCGAGGAACAAGTATAGAAAATTCATATGATGGAAATATGGAGAAGAGGCAGTACATACTCGATAAATATGAAATACACAAATATTACATAATAGTACCCATAAAAGAAGGGTGCGTCTCGAGAGTATAAAACTCCGTAACTCTGCCACCCATTATTGTTATATGGGTTCATAATGAGAGATCTAAAGGATCAAAAGCTCTTTTTCGTTTAACCCCTTGTGTTTCCACAGACTCTTGAAATGTGATGCATTCTTGAAGCTTTTTGATAAGCTCACCAGACGTATCTGCAGATTTGAATACTTCTCTCGTTGGAGGAGATATAAATGTTTGATATACTCCTTGGTCTAAAAATCCAAGCAAACCAGAAAAAAATTATTAAAATTCATTAGACCTATGGGCTTGTTATGAAGTTTCAATTCTGCCCAAGAAGCAAGGATGAACATTGTCATTAGCATTCCATAACCGCCTGGAAGAATGATAAATGCATCGCTCTTGCTCGCCATATCCATCATACAATCATGAATAGAATGAGCTAGCATCATGCATATGGAATCCTTGACGACCCTTGTTGAAGCTCTATGAAATGTATGATACTTTTCACTTCTATCTCAAAACATTTTCCAGCCAATAAAATATTATCAAAGAAAGTGATGCTAGTCCCTCCATACAGTAAATTGATTTTTTGATTTCCCACATCCCTTACTAACTGACTCACAATATCAGCATTTTGAGAAAAACTTACTAGTCTAGAACTACCAAGAACACATATGGTTTTGATCGGCTGAAGAAATTTATTACCTTGCGAAGGCTCTGAAACATCCATCTATTTATTGATAAACTTAAATTTTCAAAAGTTTGTGAGGCATATGATTATGATGAATGACTCTATTTAAATAGAAAGTTTTACAAAGCGATAAATAATTTTACTATTTTATTCTGACAATTGCAACTGACAGATAAGGTGTTGGGTTTTAAATAAATCTTATCTGTCGGC
>CACSLK010031655.1:459311-472507 GCA_902706635.1 Striga hermonthica | reverse complement strand
ACGAGCTCGTTGATTTCCAATCCGAACATATCCTAAATATTTCCTACGAATTGTATGGGCCACAGAGTGGACTCTAGCCCGTCAAGTATTCCGGCCCAAAAAACATGTACGTAGGTGGGACATATATATTTAAATAAGAATAAAGGGCAAAACTGTCTTTTTAGGATGCAGTATTAGTAAAATGGTTGCGGTAAATATGAATTCAGTATATGTATACCATATTTTTCTAACATATTTTAAAAATTAAATAATTTTTTTTATCTATATTTCATTTTTCAAAAATTAATATAATTTTTAACGATCATTGATTTGACGTCCATATCACATATAATCATATTTGGAAAGAATTAAAAAAAATCAAATTAGCATAATTGTAAATAATATTTGTATCAGACATATAATTTTGTAACTGTAATCATGTGTTGGAAAGAATTAGAAACAAAAATTCAAATTAGCAAAGTGGTAAATAGTATTTGTATTAGCAAAAATTCTATGGAGTCATCGAATGATTTTCTTATGGAGTCATCCATCACTTAATGTGTTGACACGTGTCCATATTGTATTTATTGTAGGACACGTGTAAAGACACTATTGGTTAATAAGTGTGGATGACTCCATAGCAAAACTGATTGTATTAGATGCATATAATTTTATAACTTTAGTTAAAATGATCACATTTTTTACAATACAATGCGTGTGTCATTTTAAACAATTCTCATCCTAATACTTATTCATTATTTGGTGTATAATTATTTTTCTATTTTTAATTATATTAAATTTTCAAACACTCCGTTTAATACACGAGTAATATTAATATATTCGTACTAATATATTCTAGAACGTACAATATTTTTACTTGTTACTAAATTTTCATATAATATTATCAAATTAATAGCTTTGACAATCTTTGAATTGGCATCCATATAATACACATAAAAACACATCTATTACAACTCATAATTTAACGACCAATCAATTCTAATTAAGAAAAATAAAATTATTACTTATAATTAAATAAATATCTAAAAGAACTATATATGAGTTAAAAAAAATTATCATAATATATGACGAGCAATCTTACACGTGAAAAGTATATTTTTTTGGGTACAAGAAAGGGAGGCGAGGTCTTCGAAAAAAACTATCGTAAAATCTTGCAAAGGTAAGACACTCCAGTAATATCGTGATGTAACCATAAGCTCGCCCCCAGCGGAGGACATGATAAGTACATTTTAAACAACGTATAAATAAGTTATCAACATGATAAATAAAAATATTCAAGTACATTATATAAGTAAATTTAAATTACTTTCACAATGCAATAATTTAAATTGACACATTTGAGAATTTCAAGATTTTCCACAAGGCAAAAACAAATGTCTTCATAAAAAGAACAACAAAAACTAATAAAGTTTAACTTGGTTACTCATTAGCTACAAGTTTCCCATATACAAACATCATCACAATCTGAATGCACACAAATCATTGATTAAATTTTCATGTAAAACAAGAATCTGGAAGCTCATTTCCAACTAGCAGTTTTCACAAAATTTTATCCAATCATCCAAAAACAAAAGGCAATAAACTTACGCTTGCCGGGCAAAAGATATCAACGAAGATGGAGTGAACGAGATAATTCATACGAGTCATCCAGAAATCCAATTTACCGGGATCAACCTGACTTGACATGCACTTCAATGATGTCATCATCCTCCATACCAAGGCTATCAGGAGTTTCGGATGGACTAACTTTATCTCCATCAAAGCAGAAAACTAGGTTCTTCACATCAAGCTTACACCGGTCTGCATACATCTTGAAGAGTCGCTCGAACTTATCATCCTGCATGATTATGGCAATGCATAAATAATTAAAAATAAAATATTTTACATAAAAGAGCATTTTTGCTGTCATAACACTATTGAAGGCAAAAAAGAAAAAAAAAATCACTCCAATTTGCTAAAAAATGATATAGGAAAGAGAATTGACACTCTAATGATAGGCTATATAGCTGTTTCGAGTCCTAACACAAACGCCCCATAAGTGAAAAATGTTCACAACTCTTGAGAAAAGGCTTAAACAGTGTCAAACTGTAGAATAGTTTTATCATTCTCTACTTCATAGTTTTAACGACTAAGGTAAACTTAAATCTCTTTAGATCACTACTCGGATGGTGAAAACACAGATAGCTCTTAATCTTCAGGAAAACCATCAGCTGCTGTAAATTTTAGCTTCATTAAATACCAGGAACTAAATTAGTAAGATTACCTTGTACACCCGGAATTGCTTATGCCCTTCTTTGTCTTGGATGGATATAACAAGTTTTGACCTCTCCTTAGGAGGCTTTAGGGGCTCTTTATTGACAGTTTTAGGAGGAGGAGATTGTGATTCAGCATTAAAGGTTTTCTTTACAGATTCTTCAACAGCACGTACCAACTCATCGGCTGACATGGTAAAAGATGCTAGTTCTTGCCTTTTTAATCTAATAAGAACAAGGCACTCAGAGACAGTAAGTGGACAAAACAAACATCTTTTCTAAACACTATTAAATAGCGACATCATATATGCTTGTAGGATTTGTCAAAATGAAATAACGTTTTCTATGACTATTGCAAACAGCACCAGGTTCGGTATCTGGTAATGCATAACATTGCGAATAAGATAAATGTCTGAAAAAAGATATCATTAAGTTTTGCAGTTACATCTCAGAGTATCCAGGAATGAGCAAAGGCAAATATTCATCTCCACCTAGTCACAACTCACAGAAGAGCATTTACAATGACTTCTAATAAAAATTGCAATGATCAAATATTCATTCTCTTAACATGTAACTTCGATCAAAACAAACAAGCAAGAAAGGTTTTTGTTTTCACTGCATAGATGAAGTTCTATTCAAATAGTGTATGTCATATATTGTATGCAAATAATGACTAAAATTGTATAAATTATGATGTCTGTGATACTAAAACGATCAAACTCAATAAAATATATGCAGAAAAAAAAAACAACGAACATAATTCCCATTATCCGCACACCTCAAGGCCTTCAATGTTGGATCATCCTCCAAAATCTTACAACTACGATTTAAATCCTTTGGTAGTGGTGGTGGCATCCAATCCTCGGCCTTGTCATTTCTATCACCATCACAGTCAATCGAGATTACATCTTTCGCATTCACATCCTTCTTAAGTTTATTTCCTTCCTAAATGTGCCAAAAAAACACCATTTAACAAAAGTTTAATTGCCAAAAAAATAAAGCAACATGAAAGCACAAAAAAAAAGGGATCTTTATTTTCACCTCAGCATCCGAGGTTTTCCGCTTTTTCGGGATGATTATCGGCGATTCATCAAGACTATCATCTATCAATTCCCAAAATCACAACAATAATCCGTTCAATAAAGGAGAAAAACACAAGATTATATAAAAAGATTTTGAACCCAAAAAAAAAAAAAAAAACTTACCATCGAGACAAACAAAATTGGTCGGCTGAATGCGAGTGTAATCAAAGAGGGGTTCAAATTCTTCGTTTAAATCATCCTACGAATTTGTGCCCTAATCAGCTTAATTCAAAAATTTCTGTGAACGAATAGAAGAATGTACAAAAAGGGCAAGAGATTCGTACCATTGATGAAGCGAAGCTATCCTCTGCTGTCTGTGTGTATCTATCTATGCCTATACTATCTATAGAGTATATCTGCAAGAAGAAGAAAAGTGTGCCGTTTGAGTGTCCGTAGAGCACCGTAGCCCTCTGTTTGGATGCAGTTTCGAATAATTTTGAATTCCTAATATACTACGAGAAAAAAAAAAAAATTGAACTCAAAATTCAATATTAATCTAATCCAAGTTAATTGTAATGATTTTATTAATATTATTAAATAAATATCAATAAATTATTATTATATAATTTTCAATAAAATTCACTATTTATCCACTAATATATTATAACTATCGACCGTTTACAATTATTATTTTACTATTTTAATCATATGCACTTAATAATTATACTAGACCTATTTCTCGCTCATCCCCTCGCGACTTTTCCTCTTTTTTCCCCATGTCGGTAAACCCTAATCAAGGCAGAGCAGGGTCTTCTCGGTGGTTCCTCTCCTGTGTTGTCAGCCGTCTCCAGGACGTCTTTGATTAGGTTGTTCCTCAGGCAATCACGCAATCGCTGAAGCCGAGTGGATTTCTTCCATATCTGGATGCCATGGTGATGCAGATGGGTGTTGGTTCGTGGGTGGGGTGTGGGGCTTAGGACGGTGGTTATGCGCAATTGTCGGCTTGAGATTGGGGCTTCGTGCTCCTCGATTTGTTACTTCCGACGACAGTGGTATTTGGGCTACGACAGTCGCCTGATGTGGCAAAGAGGGTGTTGGTTCCAGTCTAATGGATTTGTCCTAGGTGGCCTTTAAAGAGAGTTCGAGTCCGTTGGTCCGGGTCGAGTTAGCCGTAGGGAGAGTTTCTTGACCCATGTGCTTAGGTTGTGAGCTGGGTCTCTTTTGTTTGTTGGTTGGGTGTTGTCAGATTGCGTAGATCCGGAGTGCTGTTAGGCTGGCGGGGTGGGGTGTTATTCAAGTGGTTTTTGTGTTTTTGCATTTGTTGCATGTTTTTTGTTGTGTTTGTGTTGGAGTTGGTATTCTACCGTGTGAGAGTTGTTTTATTCTCCTGTTGGGAGTTCTGAAATCCTGTTTTTCTTGTTCTATTATCAGTTCTAGACGACCTCCGAGTTTGTCCTCCTTTTAGATTCGGCTATTTAGCTCCTTCAGTCAATTGTTTGGCTATCTCTAGATATACATGTTTGTTATATTTATAAAAGTTTCCATCGTTTTCCAAAAAAAAAAAAAAAGACTTTAATGATTTCATTTTAACTCATTTCCACTTACAAAAAAATCAAATCCAATTTTTCACTCAATCAAACCATTTCAATCTTAACTTATACTTTATCCAATAAATAAAATGCAATCCAGAAAAAACTTATTTCCAACCGCCACTAAAGGTTCATAAATTATAAAAACCATGCAGTGTGACATGAAATTATAAGACAACTTAATGGATCATTCTTGACGACATCTTATATGATGGATCTTTTTTAGAAAATGGCCAATATAATGAATTATTTTTAAAATTTTGCCGCGAAAATACTATTAATGAAAAGTTGTCACAATAATATTAATTGCATTTCATTTATTGACTATGAAGCTAACTTTTTTGTTTCCTCTTCTCAAATCAAATCAAGATGACATAGCTTCTAAAAAATTGTATCCGCAACTAAATGATAAATTATATATAAATACAAAGGAATCTATTAAAATGGTACACACGTGTTGTGACAATAAATTTTATGATAAATAAATAATTTTTTTTGTACACCTTAATTTTATTTCGATAAATTGATAAGCGAGTACAATCTCTACTTTTATATCTAACTCTTCTCTTTTTCTTGAACTTGGATTTGAATGATCGAAGACGGATTAGGAGCTTGGATTTCTTTCAGCTTGAGTTTAAATTTGGCAAACATTAATTTGGGAGCAGATGTCTTATTCCAAATTGATTATTAGGACTTAATTTGATTAGAAGATTTGTTGACGTAATTTTTCCTATGATGTTCATTGTAGACGGATTTGGACTTGAATAGTATTGACTCGATGGCATGAAAGTTTTTCCCGAATCAAACACTATTTTGGTTGAATTTACAAAGAACATAGGTTGATTGTTGCCTTGAACGTCGATGGCCTCTTTAATTTGATTTTAAATGAGAGGATGACTCATCTTTATTTCGTGGAGGGGAGAACTACCACCTATTTTTTTTCATCCTAGTCTTCTTATCCATTGAAAGGACGTTGGAGGTTATTCATTGAAGGAACTTCGAAGGCTTGATTCAAAGTTAAACGTCGATCTTCAATTTGAATGCTCATGGATCTTCAAGATTGTCTTTAAATCTTCAAGAATACCTTTGAACTTTCAAGAGAGTTCTTGAAAGTTCTTGAATTTTAGACTTATTGTGAGGTGTGATTTTTGACTTTGAGTAGAGCACGTATTGATAGGTGTAGTGGAGAGAGTTTTGAAAGGGGAGAACCACCACTATTTTTCTTCATGTTGACCTTCTTATCCATTGAAAGGACTTCGGAGGTTTATCCATTGAACGAACTTCGGAGGACTGATTCAAAGTTCAACGTCGATCTTTAATTTAAAGGCCCGTGGATCTTCCAGGATGTCTTCAAATCCTCAAGAATGCCTTTGAATTTGCAAGAGAGTTATTGATAACTCTTGAATTTTAGACTTATTGTGAGATGTGATGTTTTTGGTTTTGAGTAGTGCACATATTTATAGGTCTGTAGTAGGGAGAGTTTTGGAGATAAGACGTCATTGATTTTATGATTTGATATTTTCTCTTCCATTATTTTCAGATTTGACTTGGTAGTCAAGAAATATTCATTTTATTAATTAGACGTCTTATTTATTTTGAATTTTTATACCCAAGGAATAAATAAATAAATATAGTAATTAAAAAGTTACTGAATATACTAATAAATAAATTAGTGTCTACCGTGGTGATTGAGTATAAGAAATTTCAAAAAGGAAATGGTTTGTTCGAAAATAGACAAGAGAGCAATATATTTGATAAAGATGATAAGAGAGTTATATTTAGAAAAAATGATAAGAGAGTTATACTTGTGAATGAATATAAAAATTACAATATTAAAGTTCGAGTGATATAAAAGAAATAAAATATTAATTAATAAACAATGAGTTAGAAATATGAATGAGTTGGATAATATTGCAAAATAAAGGGTAAATTGCAATTTTGATACCCAAACTAAAGTTCATTTCAGAATCAGTACCCGTTTTTTAAAATTTGTAAAATCAGTACCCAAAATTTCATTCTGTTAGCAACGTTAGTACCCGGTCGTTAGATCTCCGTTAAATTTCAGTTAGTTGTTAACGGAAGTAGGCAAAATGGAGGAATTTTTTTTATTTTTTTGGCTCATGATGAAATCCATATACATAAGACATTTGTACATTTTTAAAAAAAAAAACGCGACCTCCACTATTTATAAGATTTTTTTTTTGGATAAAATCGATTTTTTTTTTTGAAAAAAATATAATAAATCGAGAAAAATGAGAAGACATGGTTTCTCTTCTAGTTCAAGGAGTATATCTTGCAATAATAATTTTCCAATAACAAATATACAAATTTCCTTCTATTTTGCCTACTTCCGTTAACAACTAACGGAAATTTAACGGAGATCTAACAGTCGGGTACTAAAGTTGCTAACAGAATGGAAGTTTGGGTACTGATTTTGCAAATGTTAAAAAACGGGTACTGATTCCAAAATGAACTTTAGTTTAGATATCAAGACTACAATTTACCCCAAAATAAACATTAATAGTTATATTTTGTAATTGTGTTGGTGAAATTGTGGAGAAATAAGATAAATCATCACTAACCATACAACTTTCTTCTTCTTTTTTTTTTTTTTTTTAAAAAAAAATATAGGCCTTGAATGTTTTTTTGGCTTTTTTTGCCAAACCATTTTATTGGTTTCGACCGAGTTAACAAATGCCAAACTATTTGAATTCTTTGTTCGAATTTGTTTGAGAATCGTATTACTAGTTCAATCGAGCCGTTCATCATCATTCTCGAAAATTATTAATAAGCTATAAACTAACTTATCAGAGCTAATTTTACTACACATAACCAAAATAAATATGTCCACTGCTAATAGATGATAATGGGGACCAAGTAAACGGTAATAAAACTATTTATTTATTTATTTATTTATTTTTACCTTACATCAGCAATAAATTGATAAATATGTTCATTGCTAACAGATGATAATGGGGACCCAAATTGCAAATAAGCCCCAAAAAATAAAATTACCACTAACACCACTAACCCACATTTCTATCACAACATATTTTTCATAAAGTCCAAGAAGAAGAACACAATGCACAATAATAAATAAAAACTAACTTTAGCTACTTATATTTGTGATAGGTCCTTTAAACCAGTGGCGAGCACTGAAGACCCAAGAAGACACCGTAAGAATGAGAAGCCCCCCAACAGCAACTGGTGTGTAGTTTAAGGTTTCGGGCGTAACGGGATACTCAACAGGCAACGAGAAAAGGACCGAAATTGTTGCCACCCATATAACGGCAACCCAACCGACGAGAACTCCGTATTTCCCCAAGTTGAAAGGCCCGGGATTAAAAGATTTTCGAGCTAAGGTCACCCGGAAAAAGATTGGTAAGGCGTAAGCTATGTAGAGCCCAATTGTGGCTATTGATACCATGGCTTGGAATGCGACTAAGCTCCCGAGCGACTGCAAATATGGGTAAATGAAAATGATTATTATTTATCATATTAGGCATTTTGTAGAAAGAGTGAAGAGACACGTGATTTTTCGGGAGTTTATCGAGTGCGGATAGCGGAAGACAGTAGGTCTTCTGTTAGGCTGCCTAATGGTTAGACAATCATACTGCTTCAACACAAATCTACATACTTTCACACTCAAGTGTCATATTTTCTTTATCGAGTGCGAATAGCAGAAGACAGTAGGTCTTCTATTAGGTTGCCTAATGGTTAGACAATCGTACTGTTTCAACACAAACCTACATACTTTCACACTCAAATGTCATATTTTCAAATTAGACTAAACCTCAATATAAAAAAGTTAGGGAGATGGAAAAAGTACCGTAAGTGCCATACAGAACGCTATCAATGCCGACATCCAGACAGCATTTATGGGGACTTCTTGCTTGTTCACCTTATGCCAAAACTCCGAAAATGGCATGGCACCATCTCTTGAGAATGCATACGCCATTCTGATAATCGACATTACCAAATAAGTTTCCACACAATTTCTTTTTCCACAAAAAAAAGGAAGAAAATTTGATTTAAAAGAAAAAAGTATCGAATTATTAAAAATTACCTAGAGTTGCTTGTGATCGAACTCATGCCACAGAAGAATATAGCAACTGCAACTATACAAAGGCAGACTATTCCACCAGCACCGTTTCCATATCTACTCTTGAAAACTTGGTAAAATATCTCGGCAATGGCATAGCCACCTGCCTCGTTTTCCGGGTTCAAAAGGCTCGGGATATCGGTCACTGCAAAAGTGATTCCAAGTATGTAACCCCACCCCACAATTATAGATATGCCAATGGAGCTTATTATTCCCTTTGGCCCATTCTCATCCGCGTTCTTAGTCTCCTCTGTCTAACAAAAAAAATTAAAAAAAAAATCCAAAAGGTTAGTTCGAAAATGTAAAATAAAATTGCATATTCAACCAAACAGATTAAATTTGATTTATTTAATCATAAATGTACTAGACATATAACTAGATGAATGAAATTTTCAAACTATTCAACATTCGACTATGCGATTTTATGAAGCAAAATACTACACTTACCATGTGTGCAGATGCATCATACCCTGTTAGGGTATATTGACTCATCAAAAGTCCTAGAATGAATATGTAAAATCTACTGTTGACACCTCTTCCATTGTCCGTGTTAAAGTGGGTGAAAACATACTCGGCACTTGCTTTTTTAGTTGCGACCGATGGAATGAGTATCATTAGAACAAAAACACCTGAAAAAAAAAGCAAAAATTTAAAAGAAAAGAAAAAAAAATACTAAATTCACAGCCCTGAGGTCACAATGCACTAGTAAGTACCTAAAACATTCCATGCGGCAGCAAATTGTCCGAAAAAGGATAACCACGATATCGGAAGGCTGTTAAGGGCAGCATGCAAGAGCAAAATACCGGCATGGATTGCAATAACAACGTACTTAGATGCCATATATCCCCCTCGATTGTTCCCACCCGTGCTGAGGAGGATTATCACTTGAATCAACTGTGCCAGTGAAAAATCGACACTCGTCGTGACTGCCCACTGCAGAAGGAAAAACAAAATATACGAGTATGAAGAGATATATATCGTTAAATCACAAATGAAGTAACGAGAAATTTTCGAGGATGGAAAACTAAGAAGGGGTTGAAAAGTGTACCTGGCCAACAATATTAAACCTGCATAAAAGTGCCAAAACGAAGAATTGTTTTAGCTTCGATGATCGGAAAAAGTATTCGATGATATATCAATCGTGCAAAAAGCTAGTTAATACTATGTTTGTATGGTTCTATATAATCAGCTTTTCAATCATCCACAAACCGTAAGCAGAATCACTAGAAGCGACAGCCGATAAGACAAATTATCAACTTCAGTTATGAATTACTGCAAATAGTATTTATTCCAAGGCTAAAATTTTGCCTCTACTTTATGCAGCCACTGAGAATAAAATCTTCCCATATGCACATATTAGCTTGATAATTGAATTTTAGGATAACTAGCTTGATAATTAACAAATTAGGACAACTGCTCTCAAGATATTTAGATATTTTTGTTTGACCAAGGAAGGATATATTTTTTTGTAGTTTTGCTATGAAGTCCTTGGATGGCTCGACTTATGGAGCCTTCCATACTTATTCACCAATAGTGTGTTGACACGTGTCCTACAATAAATATAATTTGGATAGGTGTCGATACATTAAGTGGTGAATGGCTCCTTAAGAAAACCATCTGATGGCTCGGACGCTCCGTAGAATTTTTTATCAAAAAAGTCCATAGTTGAAAAAACAACCAAGCAACCTTCATTATCTAAGCATTAAATGCAAACAGAACACAAAGAAAACATGGGAATTAATAACAGTTCCCCAATCAATTAGTCAACCTCCAATCAACACAAGCAATTATATAGAAAAAACTTAAAAAAAAAAAACAATTAAAGATCAAATTTTTACGAGAACCCATAATAGCAGCAGCAATTGGAATTACCATCCAGTGATCCAGGAGGCAAAGGGGGCCCAGCCCGGGCCCGCGAGCTTGGCGCTCCAATAATAGAGCCCGCCGGAGGTCGGGTAGGCGGAGCAAATCTCGGCCATGGAGTAGCCGACGAACATTGTGAATGCGCCGGCGACCAGCCATCCGTAGACAAATGAGAGGGGCCCACCGTAGGTCAACCCGGTGTTGTACACGGTGGTGATGCCGGTCAGCACAGATATTATGGAGAACGAGAAGGCGAAGTTCGACAGAACTCTGCCGTTCCCGGAAAAAAAAATAAAAACCCCAAAAAAAATTCAAAAAAATAAATTAATTAAAGATATACTCCATTATCAAGAAAAAAAAAACAAGAAATGGAGGGATTACGAGAGGTCGCGCTTGAGTTCCTGCTTGTAGCCGAGCTCGTGCAGGCGTGCATGGCCCGAATCCCCTGAATCACGGGCCTTCTGCGAGGGGAGCGGCGATGGCTGCTCCTTCTTTTCACGGCGGTCCCAAACCATCTTCTTTTCCTTTCTCGCCTCGTGTGTGTGTGTGTGTGAGAGAGAGAGAGAGTAGAGAAAGGTTTATCAGAGATTCTCTCTCTCGCAAAAATCTATCTCCCCCTTTCTCTCTCGCTCACTTATCTCTATAGAGAGAGAGAGAGAGATGAATCAAGATTCAACTACTAAAATATATAATAATTGGAATATTCACAATTTTTTAGGAGGAAAAAAAAATGGGATTTGTGGTATTTTATGGTATGAAGTGTGAAGTGTAGATTTATTTTCTAATGGTTTGTTGGGTGTAAAGAAAGAGAGAGAAAGAAGAGGCGTTTTGTGTGGTCAAACATAGCAAGCGGAGGAATTAGAAATTTTTCTGATTTTATTTTTTTTCCCCTCTAAATTAAAAAATGGAAAATGCTACGGTCCCGTTACGGAACCATTTTGATAGGGTTTATAACCGTTAGATCATCATATAACTATCGAGGATAGTTGATTTAACAGTTACAAACTCCGACGGAATGATTCAGTAATGGAACTGTAACATCTCTCTAAAAAAATGTATTAATAGCAAGTAGTAGTAGGCAAAGGATTTCTATGGAAAGAAGAGATAGGCCCACAAGAAGCTTTTTATATTGAAAGCAATAATTATTTGCAATTAAATATTTTTCATACTTTTGTAGGGTAATTTATATATAAAAAATCAAGTAGAAAAAAAAATTGGAACAAAATAGAAAGCACGTGTTCACTAAATATGTTTTCAGTACAAATTCAATTGTAAAACGTAATTAGTGAATACGTTTTACAAATTTTTTTACAAAGGAAAACGTATTTTGAAAATACGTTTTCCAATAAAAAAACGTATTCACTAAATACGTGCTTTTGATTTTGTTCCACTCTCATTTGTTTGTGTATTTTTTTGTCCAAAACTGTAATTTTTTTTTTATTTTCTGGTAAAAAATATACTTTTGTACATAAGTGTTTTTTTTTTTCGAAACGGCAGAATTTATTCATTAAGAGTATTCGCATTGCACCGTTCATTCTTGTCGTTTAAATGACCCTTGCCCCGTTCAATGCGTTGCGTGCGTTTATTAATTGGTGGGGTGCTTGTCCTCGTTCATCACATTGAACGACTCTTTTGAGCCTTTTTTATTTTTTTTATGATTTTTATTTTTTGTTTTCAACGGGCCTTTTTTTTATTCTTTTTATATATTTTTTTCATTTAGTTTTAATGCAATTTGATTTCTTTTTCTTTTGTTTTCATTTAACTTTAACTATCCTTCCTATATATAATTTCCGAATGCGCTGAGTCTACGTGACTGATTCTGGTGTACTTGGCGAAGAATCATGCTTCGTAATTAGGTTTGGACAAATAATATTGATATATTAATAATTAATAATCTAAGTTCGGACATTCCATAAATATTATTTATCTAACTTAGGTATTTTAATATCACTTGTACTAATATAACCCTTTTAATTATTTGTAATTTTATATAGTGAAACACTAAGTGACTAATATATCCCTGACTTTGATTTGTTTCCTTCAATTAGCTATTAAATTTTAAATGTATTTTAAAAGTTGATAACTTTTGTATTTCTTATCGGTTTTACATATCAAGTTAATCATCTTTTGATGATATTCGATTTGACATCCATATTGTATATATGAAATAAATAAATTATATTGATCTTTATAATAATAAAGAATAATAATATTATAGAAAAATAAAATTATTTATCAACTGATATATTTATTTTTTATGTAGTAATATGTTGTAAGTTAAAAAATTATTATAATATGACACAGATAAGTCGCACAAATAAAAAGTGTCATACTAAATATATAATAATATATATATTTTTGTAAAAGG
>CACSLK010031655.1:437104-459084 GCA_902706635.1 Striga hermonthica | reverse complement strand
TTTCTCAAGTTCTAATTCTGTCAATCCACATGAAATTTCATTCTTTCAAAATTCACAAACTCCGCCGAATTTACCATTTTAGTTGAGCATATTTGACTCATTTTGCCAACAACTAAAAAAAATATTTTTTGTAATTGTGCTATTTTTTTCTTATGTAATCTTAATTTAAGTTATTTTGGTCTTGTAGTGTTTTCTTTTTCATGCAATTAAAATTTATTGTGAATAGAATATAAAAATAGTATTTATATATATATATATTATATTTTTTAACTTATTATAGATATAAAAGTAGTCATGTGTTATTTTAAAAAACTATATTATCTATTATATTTTTTATTAATGGTTAAATTTTATTTTATTTTAATGATTTTACTCTCATTTTTTGTTAATTGTACAATTTTTTAAATGTTATATTATTAATAGACTATAAATGATAAAAAAATTATGTCTCATTATTTATTCCAAAAATAATATATTTTTTAAAATGTTATATTATTAACAGACTATAAATGATAAATTGTATAGTGCTTGCCATATTTCTTGAAGGGGTATTTTTGTCCGCTACGCTTGTTGTGATACCACAACATTTATTTCATAGTTTTTTTTATTTAATCTTAGTTAATAAATTATTTGTTACATTATAATTAATTGTAAAATTATATTATTTTATTTTTTCATATGAAATGAGATGGGTCGGTAAACACAAATTTAAGACTTGGGTTATCCGTTTACCCGACGAAAACTCACTAACCTGTCGGGTAAAATCCAACTCGAACTCGAAGATCACAAACAGGGTAACGGGTTGGGTTTGGGTAGGGTAAATTATATGCGGGTCAGGTTCGGGTTTGCCAAAATCCGTACCCGACCCGACCCATTTACATTTCTACGACGGACCGACCCGTTTAGCCCAAAAAAAAAACAAAGTTAGAGATCTTTATTGATAGTCTATTTAAATCCGATTCTTTTAGGTCTGGACCGTTTAGCCCAAAGTCTGTTAAGACTAGGGCAAGCCCGTCTCTACATTATCAAACCTGCAATTTGAACTCAAAAATCTACTTTCCAAACAAGACATATAGGCGACTAAAAAAAATATACAATAAGGTTAGATGTGATGTGCATATAATCCCAAACATATTATAATGTATGCGGCCAAAAAAAAAAGTATGTGGCCCAAAAAGAAGAGTTGTACACCAATAAATATTTTCATATAATTAATTTTTCAAAGTCATATCAATAAATGGAGATATAATTTTGATGCAGTGTTACATAATTGTATATGGAATGGTTTCATTTTTATTTGATTAGTTAAGATTTATTTCATCGATCTATAGACTAAATAATATTTTTTTATTTTATTTCATTTAATTGTTCCTCTAATATATCATTCCCCTTTCATAAAATAAAAATAAAAATAAAAATAAATATAAAACATTATCATATACTTTCCAACAAAAAAAAAAATAAAATAAAACAGTATTTGATTACTCATATACTCCTAACAATCAGTTATATTCAATCAATATTTTTTTTTTTATATATCACTTTACTTTAATTATTATATTTTTACTTTATATCCATCAATAACTTTTTAATTTATATTTTATTTTTTATTTAAAAATAAAAAGAAAAAAAAAAGTCTACTGTTTTTATCAATATAACACTTTTCAGAAGAAAAATCTTATTCTAACCCAAATGTCGTGAAAGTCAGGAATGATAGCGAGCAGTCCATTGGGAGACCAAATTGAGGAGAGCCCCCACTCTATATTTGTTTCTTTCTTTTTTTTTTTTTTCTTTGGTTTTAATAATCAATTGATGGTAGAATAATTCAAAGGGTAAGTCTCATATATTATCAAACTTTTCCATTTGAGGTATCAAAAATCTTTCTCAATTTTGTCAATTAAAACTTTTGAATTGTTCTTTTAAAATCATTTATGCTTTTGGAGAGTTCTCTTCCTAGGGCACGTATTAGTAACTAGAGTCTTCAATGGATCTAATCCTTTTATCTTAATCATACACTTGTATTCGTATTATGGTTCTTGTATTGCTTGTCACCAATGGCATGGACGTCTCAGCTTACTTTTTTTCTTCTCCTGGTACTTATATCTCAAATGGCTTTAGTCCCTCCAGGCACTCTGGTGATTATGGTAAGAACTTGACTAAACATACTAACGTGTATTTCATTTCACAAGAAGAAAAAGAATTCTTGAGGGAAAACCTTGAACTCCGTTACATTATACATTCCTTAGGAATGATCCTTTTAACATTATAATGGTCTGAAGCCTGTTTTGAAAGAGAAAGTTCTAGACTCGACACTTATTTTTCAATTTCTCATTTTTCTTGAAATGAACTCGTCCTTTTGTAGACTAAGGAACAAGGTTCGATACAAGATAATTGAATTTTTCCCTTACATGAGCCATGTTGCTACGCGTTTCACTGAGAAACTTCAGACCAATATTGTGCTCAAACCTACCCTACCACAGACTCAATTATTCATCTTTTGAGTTGGTTGTAGTAGCGAGTCCTTATCTATTGACACATCTTCTTTAGTGCTTGGTCCCTCCTTTAGTGCTTGACAACTTGAATTTGGCTAGACGTACATGCTACCATGTTTTTCTCCGATCCTTTTGATTTTACCACAAATTTGTCGATGATGATAATCTTGTAGTAATTTAATTTGAAATGCATATATCTTGCCTTTATTTTCCACGTTAAAGGATTTTAAGGATTGTGAATATACCAAGTAGTTATTATCGTGATAGTTTACAAATACCTTATCATCTGAGTTGAATTCCATGGGTTTTTCCACAATGTTTTTTTATGTCTAATTTCCTTTATGTCGAAGGGTTTGAAAGTTTTTTCTTCTTCCTTGGTGCATCGTTCTCCCAAACTGATTCATATCATAATTAAATGTTTTGTTAGAATCACATCTTCATTTGTCTAGAATGGAACTGATGAACTAGTTATTCATAGAAGATATCCTTATGTCCTTGTATACATTTTTTTCCTATATTGTTTAATGGCTTTCAAAACATTATTAGAAAATTCCTTCAGCTCTTGCAAGTTTTTACCATGCCATAGTCAAATGCTTCTTTTACCATTTATGGGTTGACATCCTTCATTATGTTGAGGAATCCAAGTTCCTTTTGTTACTGGTGAAATACCTATCGGTGATAATTTCATTTTCACCAGTGCTCATGACTGTCGTAATCCAATCATATAGACATTCTTTGGTTCATTCAATTACACTAGATGTTAGAATCGATTCTTCAACTACCATTTTCTTAGAAAGTTTTCCAAGAGTTTGAAGTCTTTCTTGCCTTTTGGACATGGTCAATGCTTTATCAAATATATTGGGTCCCAATCCACTGGCTGTGCATATCAGCTCAAAGGGAGCTATTGCATGTATCGAAAGTACTGATCCGAGGAAATTTTGGCAGCCAGAAAATTTTTACATTTCTTAGATTGGGATCAAGAAACATCGTTAATAGCCATTTTGGCTCAAGTCCCAAGTTCTGTAGATATCTAATTGGGTCTCCTAAAGAAAACGTAATAGTTCTATCTCTTTATTTGGGATTGAATTTCCATATCACTGTGAAGTGAATGATTATGAGTTTGTGTTCCTCCGGTTGGTTCAGAGTTAATATCTTTAGATTCATCCAACGTTGTTGGTGTTTGAACACCTATTAATGCTTTTAGCAAGTTTCTAGCTGGCAAAGGATTTGACATGTTCGTACCAGTAGCCATTTGTTGTGGACTAGATTTTTCTTTCAGTTTTATTAGGTCTGGAAGTGAAGAATTAACTTCTTGATGTTCACATAATGGATATGCTACATTATTTTTTTTACATTGACAAAACAGAGTCAGTAGAAACCTTTTATTGCTTAGACTTGATAAGTCTTACATACTTAAGTTTGGCATGAACCAACTCAAGTTCTTGGGCTTAAAGTCCCTCTTGTAACATAAGTTGTTGGCCTTCATCCATTTCTAAACATGGTTTATGAAAACCAAACAGGTTCTGGGAAGCAACTCCCTTTGTTTACCTCATGTAACTGGTTATTGCTTAAATAAGTCTTAAATCCTGCAAACATTTATTTCAATTATCATTAAACTCTCAGGATAAGAAGTATGCAAGGGCATTGTTGTTTCATGCAATATGTTGCACATCAAATTCATATTGAATAAGCCAGATTCGTCGTCTAACAAGTCTACCTTGTTTACTATCACCTTTAATCTTAGTTTTTAAGAAGTGACATTTTTAATATCCGTCTTGACAGTAAATCTATAAAGAGTTAAATAAATGTGAATTTCTTGATAGTATTGATTACTGCAAGATAAAGTGATAATTCTTTTCAGCATAATTAAAACTTCCATAAGCTTATCTACAAATATGCTCCTTATTCATGGATAATGCTTTTAAAACACCACCCCAATATACATTGGGCGCATCCGTTTCAATGATTAGTTGATCACCTGATTTTGGAAGGTATAATAAAGGAAAACTAGTTAAGTTCTTCTTTATTTTCTTCATGTAGTTAGTATCAGTTTCTGACCAATACCATTTTGCATATTCCTTCAATTTAGCATGTAAAGTACTTTTATACTAGCCAAATTTGGAATATACTCTGAAGCATAAGTTAACACACCTAGAAGATGCATTAAATGTTCCTTATCTCCAAGTTTATCAGGGAACTTATGAATGTGTTCCAAGATATGATTTTGAAGTTTACATTTAGTATTAAAAGAATTGAGTTTTCTTTTCTGACAAGATTATTCTGAATCTATCACATTCTTTTAGAACTGCCGCAGCGTGCATATAATGTTCTTATTCCGTGTTCCTAAAGATGAGGATATCATCAACATAAACAGAAAAAGATTTTTCAAACTTTTAAATGCATTATTCATATGTCTTTGAAAGATTGATGGTGCTTGTTTTAAAATGAAAGGTACTACCACGAATTGGTCATGTCCTAATGGGAAGCAAAAGCAGTTAGTAATTGAGATTTCTTATCTAAAAGAACTTGCCAAAATCCTGATTTACAATTGAAAGATGTAAATATTATTTTTTCCTTTTTAACAAAGATAAAAGTTCATCATTATTTGGTAAATTATAACCATCTTATTTATATCTGGATAATTTGATAACAATTCTTCGTTTTGAAGTTCATTTCTCATCTACCAGAAATGATGGTGATCTATGAGGAGAATTGCTTGGAATGATGACTTTCATGTCTAGCATTTCTTGAACTTGTTGATTAAGTTTTTCTCTATGTTTTGGTGTATAGGTAAAAGCTTTTATCATAAATTCAATTTTAGGATCTATCAGTTTTATAGAGGCCTTCATCTAATTGGTCTTATTAGGATCAAGTGAATTTTCAGCATAACTTTTCTCCAAAATGTTTTAATTATAGAAATTTTTTGTTGATGTAAAAGAAAATTTTCATTTCTTTATTAATTTCTAATAACCTTTTCCCCCTCTCTTTAGAAATTGAGAATTTATCATTGGTTATTTAAACTGGTTCTGGTTGATTTTTTTGACTTCCAGTTCTATATGTTCGCAATTTTCCTATAGGCATAGACTGATTATTTTTTGTGAAAATTATTCTGTTAGAGTATTGAACAAAAGGTTTATATAATTGACAAAAATTATTTCCCCAAACAAAATTCATAGCAGATTCTTGTTGTTAAACAATTGGAATATGTGGTGTAAAAGAGACCTTCGACAGGCTAGATTCGAGCTGATCTACCCTTTTGCCGGTGAATGCTCTTCAATACCTGCACAAACTCAATACCGGGGGTGGTTGATGAAGATGGAGGTTTGGACCTCTGAGGACGCAAAGGGTCGAGGGCTGAGACGACCGAGCGCAAGCGCCCGTGGACGAGACAACGCGCACAAGGTACATGGGACACAAGAATGGTCGGTGTGACTTGAGAGCAAGAGTCGCGAAGCTTTTTAGAAGATTATTAAATAGATTAATTATATATTTAATTAATTAATTAGCACGTGTTAGTAGGTGTTCTATTAGTTTAGACTAGTATCTTCACCCGTGCGATGCACGGAACATATTTATTAAAATATTTTAATAAATACATTAATATATATATATATATATATATCATAAAAAGTAAATGACAAGTAAATAACATTATTATTGAATAGATAGTAAAAGTACAATATTATATGGTATTACAAATTTAGAAAAATTTCTCGATAGACAACATTTTTAGTAGTTTTCTTTTCCCCATTATCGTCCCACCACATATTAATATCTTCAATCCCTGTGGATTAGTGACTCGAGACACATCAACGTATAATTGACCATGACTAATAAACACAGGTCTTTTCATGTAAAATCCGACATGGGATAACGACTGCTCTTGACTCTTGTTGATTGTCATTGCGTAAGAAAACATAAGAGTAAATTGTCTACGCTGGAACTTGAAGGGTATCCTGAGATCAGATGGAGATAGGAAAAGTCTTGGTACCAGTACCTTATGTCCAGCATTTGATCCTGTTAGAATCTTACATTCAAACACGTGACGTGAGTGAAAAGCTTCGGTATCACCAAGCGTGTTCCACTACACAGTCCAATCGAATGGTCAATGTTTCTCAACAACATGACATAAGTCTCAACCTTTAAGTGCAATTAATGATTTGGAACACCAAAACATTTTATACTATTTAAGAACTCCAGAGTGTGCAGGTCATGCAAGAAATCAACACCACCATCGGATTTGAATATGAGAGAACAATACACAGATTTTGAATATGAGATTTATAGCGTGAATTACTCCTATTTTGTACTCGAGTATCTTAGTAAGTTTGAGTGTATTTTGTTAAGTATTCACCAATAATAATGCTTAAATTTTATTGACATTAATATGATTCAAGTATTTTGTTAAGCATTCAGCGGCAAAGTTTCAAAAATGATACACTAAGTTGGCGTTGTCAACAAAACAATCATTTTGTTGTCCCTCACGGAAAGAAAATATTTAGTTGACAATTTAGTCGGAAAAGATATATTAAGCACTCAACTTGGATAAAAAAACTGACGTGGTCAGATTAGATAATGACGTGACATTATAAATTTCCTTAATTTCCTACGTGTGATATACGTGGCGTTATGTGTCATCCTTCTCTCCAAGTACACAACTACGCTAACATAAATAAAAATAAAAATACTCGAAAAATAAATCAATACACATCAGAAAAAATAAAATAATAATAATATAAATAGAAAATAAATCCAAAAATAAAATAAAATAAAATAAAAATAGAAAAAAATATATTTCGTTCTAATTTGTCAACTATATATTAATAAAATATTTATAAAATTTATATTTTGTTAATATATATTAAAAAATAAAAAATATATTTCGTTAATATTTCGTTTAACATAAATATATTTCACTAATATATATATTAAAAAATACTAAAAAAAATGAAGTTCATTAATAATAATAATTATATATAATTTATTATACTATATAATATAATACTTTACATAATATTTTATTTATTTAATATATATAAGTACATTAAATATAAATATAAACCACAAATTTAAATTTATATTTAAATAAATTGAAATATATTTTTTAGATATATATTATTAAAATAATTAAAATATATTTTTTAATATAAATTTATATTTTGTGATTCATATTTATATTTAATACTTATATATATTAAGTAAATAAAATTTTATGTAAAACTACTATATTAAATAATATAATTAATAATAAATTATATATAATTATTATTATTATTAACAAAATATTTTTTAATATATATTCGCAAATATATTTATATTTAACAAAATATTAACGAAATATTTTTTAATAACGAAATATTAACAAAGTATTTTTTATTTTTTTAATAATTTTTTATATGTAATAAATAAATATAATTTTAAAGATATTTTATTAATATATACTTAAGGAAATAGAACAAAAATTTTTTATTTTTGGATTTTTTTAATTTTTCTATTTTTTTATTTTTATTCTTATTATAATTATTGTTATTTTTTTTTGCTAATGTGTCTTTATATTTATTTATTTTTGGATTTGTTTTATTTTATTTTTATTTATCTATGTGTAGTTGTGTATTTTGAGATAATGATGTCACATCACGCCACGTATATAACACGTATGAACTAAATAAAGTTATAATGCCACGTCACTATCTAATCCGGCCACGCTAGCTTTTTTATCCAAGTGGGGTGATTAATGTATCTTTTCCGACCAAATCGCCAACTACATGTTTCTTTTCCACGAGAAACAACAAAATATCTATTTTGTTGATAACGCTCAACTTGGTGTATCATTTTTGAAATTTTACCAGCATTCACCATTATCATGTATTCATCTAATAACTTAATTTTAAATAGATTATTCATAATAAATATTCTTTTTAATTTGTTTTTTGGATCTATGCGTAATGTTAGAATAAACTAATACGTATGGTTATGTTAGCATAAACTAATACTGCTGCCTTAAAAAACATAGTAATGACATATGTAGAGTTCATGATATTAAATATATTTAAGGTATCAAGTGATTGAAATATGGTGACCGTAGTTGATGTTATACATTTTTAAATATATAGTAAAAGAATATTAATATATTTCCAAACAGAATTAATTGAGTAAGTTAACTTTTACTTATTATTTTCCATTCCTAAAATTTACCAAAAATAACTGAATACGAATTTAGTTATGTTAATGTATTTCCCTTAATTATTTGGCATTCTTAACAAAAATAATTAACCTTACAATTACAATTACCCAACCAAATGTAGAAATGTTGCCAATTATAGTCATTGCATATCATCTATATTTAGCAATAAATTCCATCAACTCCCTCTTTATATAGATATAGAATAGATATAGATTAGTGGCATGGTTTGTTTGGAATATATTTAAGTTAGGAGATTTATTTAGTTAGTTAGCCGTAAGTTAGTATCAGACAGGTTTGCAGTTAGTTTATTAGTGTTGGGATATTTTTAAATTGTTAGGAGATTGTGTGTTAGTTTGGGCGTGAGATAGTTGATTAGATAATTTATTTGTTAGGATATTTAGTTAGTTTAGGAGTTTAATTATTTGGAAGTCTTAGGATAATGGATATTTAATTACATAGTATAGATATTTAGTTTCCTTAAGTTTGAATTATATTTATCTTAGGATTAGATCTTCTCATAAGTTTATGATTAGTTTTAGGCCTTTAAATACTTGCTCCTAGTTCTTGTTTTGGATATTCATCCAAGTTAAGAATAAGAAATAAGAAAATTGATGTATTCGATCACCAATCTCGTGTGTTATAATTTTTATGATAGTGATATGAATGATTTTTTATAATGTAAAAAACTACATCGGAGATGTTCTAAGTTAAGCTCCTACAATGCAAGGTGAACTCCTAGGCCTCCTTTACTAGCTTTGATTGGGATAAAATGGGATAGGACAATCTATCCCATGACTCTTGGTCCATTGTTTACTAAATAGGATACAATTTCTTTGAAAATTGTCCCACGTTTAAAAAAGTGGATAAAAATCAATGATAAATACATTAAATTACCTATTTAATTAATTAAATTAATAATTTATATACTGAATAATATAATTTTGAATTAAATAAAATTATTTTATATTAAACAATGTTTTTTAAATTAAATAAAATTTATTAAATTAATATTTTATAGATTAAATAATATTATTTTAAACTAAATAAAGTTATTCAAATTAATATTTTATAAATTAAATAATATGATTCCAACTTAATAAAATTATTTTATATTAAAAAATATTTTTTTAACACAAATAAAATTAATTAAATTAATATTTTATAGATTAAATAATAATACTTTAAATGAAATAAAATTATTAAATTAAATAAAATTGTCCAAATTAATATTTTATAAATTAAATAATATTATTTTAAATCAAATAAATTATTTTAGATTAAATAATATTATTAAATTAAATTATTTTATATTAAATAATATTTTTAAATTAAATAGAATTATTTATATGCATTAAATAATATTATTTTAGATTAAATAATATTGTTGTAAATTAAATAAAATTATTTTATGGATTAAATAAAATTATTTAAATTAATATTTGATAAATTAGATAAAATGATTTAAATTAAATATTTTTTTTTTTTTGACACAAAGTAGAATTATTTATATGCATTAAATAATATTATTTTAGATTAAATAATATTGTTGTAAATTAAATAAAATTATTTTATGGATTAAATAAAATTATTTAAATTAATATTTGATAAATTAGATAAAATGATTTAAATTAAATATTTTTTTTTTTTTGACACAAAGGCCATTTGAGACCAAGGATAAACTTATGACATCCCAATGGCCAGATTTTTTATCCCGTCGTCAAAGATATATGCGTGCGTCAACTCATGTCACGTCATTTGTATTCTTATCCCAATCCTATTTAGTAAACGAGGTATAATGTTGGTTAACCAACTTTCTCCTATCCTATCAAGGCCGACATCCTATTCTTTATTTGAAACTAATGAATATTTAATCCTGTTAGCATATGATATCCAAACATTAGTAATTAATAATTATACACATAAATAAACTTCTATCTAAGAAGAAAAAGTCCTAATAAAAATATTAAGCATTTACCAGCCAGTGAGCCACGATGTAAAAGGACCCCAATAGTTACCACCAAGCTTCGCGCTCCAAAAATACAGCCCACCTGAAACTGGATAAGCTGAGCAGATCTCTGACAGAGACAGGCCCACTACAATAGTCATTAGGCCCACAACTGGCCACCCATAAATCATAGTTACCGGCCCACCAAAAGCCAGGCCTTGACTGTATAATGTGGTTATGCCCGTCAGGATTGAGATGATCGAGAAAGTCACAGAAAAATGACATGCCATACTTTTATACTTAAACTATATAACACTTTTACACACTTTATATTCTATTTTTTAAATTTACCTAAACAAGCTAAAAGATTTTCAATTATACCTAATTATCTCATTAACCGTTTACTAACCCTTTTAAATGTGATTGAGATATTTAAGTGAATTAAATATACACTTACCTAAAAGATAGCAACCAAAAAGTGCAAGTTTATTCTCCAAAAAAACTCCCACCGCCCCCACGTCTTCTCATTCTGCAAGCCGTTCACGTTCTTCTCGCCCAATTCAATTGTCAATGGAGAAAACCAAATTTACTTGTCCTCATAGAAAAATCCGACAAACGGTTCCGACGACTCACCACAGGTTAGGTCTAGTGCCCGTCTTTGCAAAATCCTCGCACAAAAGCATCCAAAACTCGTCCAAAAAAAACTAATTTTTGAAAAAAAAAAATTGAACCCTAAACCTACCCGCAAGTTTTCCGACAAGTCGAGCATGAAAAACCCTATTCCATCTCCGAGTTCAGACGACTTCCAGTCAGACCCAAGTATTCCAGAAAAATCTCGGCAAACTCGTAAATTGAAGAAGCTCAAATCTACGGTCAAAACTTTGAACGAGGAAGATCCTGATTTCGAGTGTCAAACCCAACCCGAAGAAACCGATAACGATAAGGATTTGGAAGAAGAAGAAGACTCCTGGTTGAAGTTTGTCGAAAAAAAATAAAAGGATCACAAAAGAAACGATTGTATAACTTAGGTATATTTGAGGTATAGTTTATGTATATCTTAGGTATATTTTATGTATATGTGGGTTCTGCCAGTGAGAAATAATCTGCTCGCAAAAATATCTCGAGTGTATATCTTAGGTATATTTTATGTATATGTGGGTTCTGCCAGTGAAAAACGATCTGCTCGCGAAAATATATCGAATGTATATCGTAGGTATATTTTATGTATATGTGGGTTTTGAAATCGATTTTGAGAAACGATTGAAACTCGAGTGTATATTTAAAGTATATTTTATGTATATGTGGTATCGCGAACTTGAATTACGTGAATCTCGATTGTGTATTTTATGCATATTGTACGTATATTTTTGTATATGTGTGTTGTGTGACTTTGGTATATACCCGCAACGTGTAAATTTTCAAATATGATGATAACATATAAATCATGTACAAAATTTTCATACCCGAAATATACAAATTTTTATATCGATACATATACCGAAAATATACTATATATACCCACAACATATACCCGCAACATGTACATAATAGCAAACGACCAGCAACAATACTATAGTCAACATTTTCTTCTAATGTAAGACTGTCAGGGTTTATGTTGAGTATATTCTCAGTATATGCAACAGCTTCTACCATCTCTGCAGCAATATTCCTTGCGAAAGACGTGAAATTACTCGAGTCATCTCCGACATCAGAAAACCTGTCAAGATCTGGATAACTCAAAGGTTCAACATTTGACTCGTAATTCATAGAAGCCGTATTTCGTTCATATAACGAATTCCCAGCAATACTATGAGCCTTCACCATGATGTATTCACATACTCGTTCTCGATCCATTGACCCCCATGATGTATGAAAATCATCATGCTCGACTCCATCTACAAACCAAAAAAGAAAAAAAGCGACACATAAATTAAAACTAGTGTAAACGACCAAACACGAAAATAAACGCTAAATACGCGACAAAATTACATAAATATATCTCGATCGGAGTATATGTTCGGTGCATTATTGGGTTGCAGAAAATCCGATGGGTTGCAGAAAATCCGATGCGTTGCAGAAACTTAGATCGGAGTATATGTTCGGTTAATTTTTTATTTTTTTCTTCCGTCGCGATTTAAGAGCACTTTTGTGCAACTCAATTTACATACCTTTTCCAAAAAAAAAAAAAATGGGCTGATATGAATTTGAAATGAAGATTAGGATTTTTTTTTTTTTCTGGTAGACATGGCGGAAATCACGGCATGTAATTGCTATTGATGCAATTTCATAAATAAATTGGCCTTATTAGGTATAAGTGAAAATACTTTCATATGAAGGTAAAATTGAAAATATTTGTATTTCATATAGCAGGTATAAAAATTTCCCCAGAAAAATTGGCAACAAACCTGTTGAAAACAAAAAAAGGCCCAACCCAAGTTAGCTTCTCGACGTTTTACATATTTCAACATTTTTCTGCTTTTTTTTTTTTTAAGAAAATACATCTTTTTAAACTAAAATTATATGTATGAATAATTTATAAAATGTTATAAAATTTAATGCAACTTTAGAAACTATATGACAAAAGTAAATTATAAATCTTCATAAATTGTAAAAGTTAAAAATACTTCGTAGAATGCAAAAAAAAAAAAGTAAAATAATAATAATAATAATAATAATAATAATAATAATAATAATAAATTGTAATAATAATAAATTGTAAGTGTAATATTTAAAACCATTATAAAGTACCTAAAACTTTCTTGATTATATTCTCCTCTCAGCAAAATAACTCAAGTTACAATTACTTGATCAATAAAGTGGTAGACAATGAAGTGCACATTATAAGAATTATACCTTACAATGACAAATCAACATTTACATTAAAAATAATGTTATTCAAAATGGCACCCACTTCAAGGTTCTGCAGTACAATTATTTTAAGGTTGGACAAACACATATTAACTAGGTGAGTGTGTCTTGATCAAATTGTTAAAAAAATCAAATAAAAATAAAAAGTTCATGATTGTAATGTAGACAAATCTACACAATACCTCTTGGTCAAGGGAAAAAATTTAGGAGTGGCTAACAATTATTAGAATTGGATTGTATTTGTTCAACTTGTGATAGTTTGATCTCATATTATTTATATATTCAAATGAGCCAAGCTAGAACGACTATTCAAACTTTCTTATTAAACAGATTGAGTAGATATTGAAACTTACATAAGCCGAGTTTGAGCTCGTATTTTTATTTATTGATTAAATAGTCGAGCTGATACTCATTTTTTAAACTATCACGAGCTTAAACATGAGGTAGTTAACTTGGCTCAGCACGAATAACATTTGAAGTATATAATTTTCAGTATCTCTATTTCACACACACACACACACACGCAAATATATGCATAAAACTGCGTTTTAAAATTGATAAAATAATTAATAAGTTATACTACAAAAGACATAACTTCTTAATTTTGATAGTTTAATGCTCAACATTCTTTACAAAACTCATTGATGTCTGGCTCGATGTTAATCAAATGCTATAATTGGTAGATTATCTAATTGTTAGATATATATATATTCTTGAAAAAATGCACTTTGATCAAACAAAAAAGAATATCAAAATAGAACGTTACGATTACTCTTATTCTCTTATATATAATTCTCAAATGTGTAATTAAATGGCAAACTCGCATATTTTGATATTCAATTTATCATAGTTTTATACTTTGAATTGATACATAATTACGCTCGAGTGTCATGTCAAATGTCAATTACGAGTGGTTATTTCCATAGTATATAACATATTTTGCTTCATCGAAACAATTATTATTTATTTCATTCAATATTTTTCTTATATAGCTACCTTAATACTTTCCTTTTCGTTTCTTTTTTATCTATTAAATATCTTCACTACATCAATTATATTAACTTATTTTTCAATCTTTTTCTGTAATATTCATATTTTATTCATTTCGATGATGAAATAATATGATATTATTCTTTTTAAAAGATATTTATTTGAAATCTAATTAGTATGTTGTCAATCCAATAAAAATAAATAAATAATTATCGTAATTCAAAAATTATATTTAAAGTTAAAAAATTGTAAAGCAAGGTTGATACGACACTTGTTAGGTATCTAATTAAGTAAAAATTAATCTCTTTTACATAATATTCAAAAGACAACAGACATATTGTACATTTATGCATATACATATCACCATATGAGTATATTTTTTGTACTCATGTAATAACAAATAATATTGATATTATTATACGATATATCTGATAAAATTCAGCATGAGTTGATATTTTAATCAAATATACAAGTGCTTAACTATTATGATTAGAAAATATAATTTGGCAATTTATTTAAAACACAAAAGTGATGTTTTATATAAAATTAAATTATTATAATTTTAATGATTTTTTTAAAAAATAAAATCTCTAATATTTTTTATATATTCTTTTTAATTCAACACACACTGTAATATAAACATAAAAAAAAAAAATTATCAAATGCCATGTACTGAAAATAATTATGCACAAGTCATTTAATAAGCACCAGAACGAAATATCCCCCTTTCCGGTTCACAGCCTTCACAGCAACCGGTTTTTATTGCCGGAATTTTATACAATCATGACGGGGGCAAAAAATTCCGGCAGTAAGAATCAATGAATCTCATCCCGTGATTATAAATAATTGTTAATAAAAAAAAAATTAAAATCCAATTCAAAACCCCACGCACATACTGACATACACACACAGAGAGCTGGAGTGGAGATGAATTAATGGCGAATTTCAGTACCAAAATCGAAAAATGAAAGAAAAACAAAAAAAAGGAGAGAGAAAAATAAGAGGCGCGTACGAGAGGCTGCGGCGGAGCTCCTGCTTGTAGCCAAGCTGATTGAGGCGCGAGTCATCGGAGCTGCGGAGGAGATGGTACGGAGCTTCGTCGGCGCCGCCCAAGACCGTTATCGGAGTTACCATTCTCCGATTAAATCCTGGTGGATTGTTAAATCTGCTTTTCTGAATCTAATGGTTAAAAATTAAAATCTCTGCGAACTCACAGATTGGTTAATCGATGCTTTTCTCGTGTGTTGTGTGTGTGTGAGAGAGGAATTTTGATCTCTCTCAAGCGTAACTTTACACGAATTTGAGAGAGAGAGATGGATTGTTATAATAATGGGAGATGGTGCGTGACGTTACAAAATTATTCCATCGAGCCATCGAGGTTTGTAAATCGTCATGTAATCGTCGAAAATAGCTGATCTAACGTTTATAAATTTGACGGAGGACACTGTAGCATTTTTTTTGGGTACAATAAATGAAAAAAGAAGGGATAACCAATGTCCAATGAGGTCACACTATTATTCCAATATTGTTGGGTAAAAGGCGGTACAAACAATGCAAAATACAATTACCTAAAAAAGTAATGTGCTATTTGGTAATTAACGTGTTATGTAAAAAAAATAGAAAATAATAATAAAATCATATTAATAATAACAATAACAATAAAGGTCTTCTTTTTTAATTAGCGTATTATAATTAAATTCTACGTTTAAGAATGAATTAAAAGTTTAATTTGTCAGAACCACTGATTTATTTATTTGGTAAGTAGTAATTTGGAATAACTTTTTGGACTCAAAATTTTAATCTTGAAACTCAATATAGGAAAAGTGAGATTGTTGTTTAGTTATTATTTTATACCAATTAGCTGATTATTTACTAAATAATTATGAATAATCAACTAATTTAATTAACTAGTCTTTTTTCCGAAACATAGAAAATATTATATAACAAAAACGCACAAACATGCAAAGTACACAGCCCCTAGCTGAATAATACAGCCAACAGCTGAATAAAACTGGGAGGACATGTCATAAGACCGCCTAGAACCCAACTAGCAACGCTAGAAAAGAAACTCAAACAACACAACACAAGCCCTAACTATGGAACGACCCCCAACGAGGTAAAGTGGAACGACTCCAACGGAGTAATCCCTCTCACAAGGTCCAAATGACCCAAACCAAAGAAACAATACTAAATCAACACCAATCACGAAGACATAAAACAGCAACAAGCAAAAAACGCAACAAAAACTAAACACACAAACACCTAAACTACCACACCCTCCCCCAAAGAAAGACGATCCCGAACGAGCGGCAACCGGATCACAGCTCGACCCCTAGCCAAGGAACAGCTCCCGAAACTGCAATTAAGCCTATACAAAAACTGAACCCCCGCCCCCGAACCAAACTACGAGCCGATATGCCAAAAACCGAGGGTACATGCAGGTGAGCCACCCCAAACCGGCACACCCCAAGCGCACCTAACACCACTAGGCTACTCAGGGGCATCGGACTCCGACCAAACTATTAGATTATATGTATTAGGTTTACCTGTATTTCTGTTACAAATAGATTATTTGTATTAGGTTTACTTGTATGTTATAGATTATATGTATTAGGTTTACTTGTACTTTATGTATTGATTATTGTACCCTTTTATGAAAGGTTTAGTCAACCCATATATAAGGGCACTAACCCTAATTTGTAAACCCACTTTTCATTTTTCTCGGTTAATAGAAATGAGGCAGCATTCTTTTATCTCTCTTCTCTTTCTCTATCTATATTCTCAGATCCTTTGATAGTTTACATGGTATCAGAGCTATTGCTATTGCTAAAAACCCTATTCAGCATGAAAGGACAAAACATATTGAAATAGACTGTCATTTGATTAGAGGAAAACTTGCCAATGGTGTTATCACCCTACAACACATTCCTTCTCAAAATCAACTTGCAGATCTGCTAACTAAACCCCTGGGAGTTCAACTTTTCAAGGAAAATTTGTCTAAGATGAACATGTTAAATATACATGTTCCTCTTGCGGGGGGTATTAGATTATATGTATTAGGTTTACCTGTATTTCTGTTACAAATAGATTATTTGTATTAGGTTTACTTGTATGTTATAGATTATATGTATTAGGTTTACTTGTAATTTATGTATTGATTATTGTACCCTTTTATGAAAGGTTTAGTCAACCCATATATAAGGGCACTAACCCTAATTTGTAAACCCACTTTTCATTTTTCTCGATTAATAGAAATGAGGCAGCATTCTTTTATATCTCTTCTCTTTCTCTCTCTATATTCTCAGATCCTTTGATAGTTTACACAAACCGCAGCAGAGCCGGAGAGAAGGACCAGCTCGCAACCATATACCCTACTCCTGCAGCACCAACACAGGCCACCGGAGCCCCTCCCCGTCCACTGACCACCGCCATCCCATCGCCACCACATCGGCAGACATCCCCGCACCAAAACTCCATCGGAGTCGCTCCCTGCAAAAGACCAAGGGGAGGCACCAAGGCGCCAAACCGTCGGAGACTAGAGACCACCTCCCCCTACCAGAGTCAGCCACCTGCTCCAAGGACCTGCAAGCCACCGGACCCCGCTCGAGGGAGAAAACATGCGAATCTCGCCCACCAACATCCTTGGGCCAAGCCGCCAAAGCCAACAAACACAGCCAGAGATGAGAGTGAACGGCTTCAGGGACAAGCTGGGCAGTCGAGGCGACCGCCAGCCCGGCCTCGCCAACGCCGGAGGAGGTGAAAATATCGAATTTATGAGGCGGCGGAAACTAGGGTAAATTTGGGGGAAAATCACTTTTTCTTTCAATTAATTAACTAGTCAAATTTATTAATTCAGTTAGCTATCTTTTATTAATTTAATGAATGAATTAGCTATTAGCTAGTTAAGTATCTAAATATAATATACTTGTAGACTTATAATTTGATAGTAATATGACTTCAAATGAATATTTTTTAGTTTTATTATCTTATTTAAAATTCAAAAGTGTGTATTTTTATTTATGTTTCTAGTATTTATACCACAACGATGTTGCTAGAAACAAATTAGACTGGTCAAATCTTTATTTATGGAAATTCAAGAGCTTGATCAACTCGACTTTCCAACTATCAAGAAAGCGGATGTGTATCGGTGATGAGAAGAATGAGGCACGACCTTCTTCACGACCTCGCTCCTCTCGCTCGCCCATTACCCTTTTCAAGTTTTCAAGCTCGGCCTTTAAGGTCGCGGGTTTGGAGGCGAGAGTTGTTTATTATGTGGCAGAAGCCGGACTTTCCTCCTTTAGCTGGTGCAACTCTGACTCTTTGGCGGCGATTGACCTTCCGCAACTTTTCATTTGAGGCATTGGCCTGCTTAAGGGCCTCCTTGTCCTTCTTCATCTCGGAAGGTTCAGCTCCATCCCCAAGGGCCTCGTTCAGCATGGGGACCAGACTAGAGAGCATCTACATAAGATCAAATAAGTGTTAGACACAAGATTCTAAGAGATAGGTATAAAATAAAGTAATGAACTAATACCTGCATGGCGTGGTTGAGGTTGTGAACAACTCGTGCGTAGGTATCGTCTAACCAATAGTCGATCTCCCCGTCGAGAAAGATTGACATGAGGTGCCGATTGGAATCTAACATCCTTGCTTAGAGCCCACCGCTTGGGATGCTGCAAAGAAGGGAGAGTTTCCTTTTGCTTTTTGGCAGCCTTTTTTGTCGCAGGGGTAGGTCGTTTTTGGCCAAAGTTAGGTCACTTAAGAAGCTCGGGAGTGGAATCTGATCCTTATGGCCCAAGGGAGGAAGTTGTAGTGGGCGCGCTCCTGTCGATGGCCTTAGTGGCCACACCCGTAGCCACCTCGCGTTCGACCTCTTTGTGGACTGAGGTCAGCTCGAAAAGAGACATGCTCATCAGCTCTTCTGGAATCACATGCAATCGGCAAAGGCTAGCTTCACGACGTAAGAAGGAAGTTGGTTCCATTCTTAGATAAGGTCATCCCTATTCCTGGAAGGTTTCATATTTTTCCGCTGATGGGGAATTCCCCAATCCAGTCGGGGAAGAAGTAAGGTGTATCAGGAGGAGGTCGACACATAAAATTTTCGTCTTCGAGGCAGAGACATTTGAGGGAATGTCTCTCAAGAAGTTGTCATATTTCCGAGGTGTGAGGTAAAATTACCACTTTTTCATTTTTAAGCTATATCAATAAAAAAAGAAATTTGGGTCAATATCGCGGAGGCGACATTTGCTAAGAATGATTAATCCGACCATGAGGTGGATATAACTGGGGGCAAAATGGTTTAGAGGAAGGCTATAGAGCTGACTTAGTCGGACCAGGTCCAAAGAAACTTGAGGCCGCTAAATGAAGAAAGAATGAAAACCTGGGGATCTGGTCAAAGATATTGCCGAGCTTAGGGGCTCGAAAGGTCTAGGATCTAGGAAGCTCGCAATGGTGTATTAAAAGGCTATTTGCTCGTGAACATTTGGAAGAAGGGTTTAAGTTGACGAGTTTAACTGCCTCGGGCACTATTTAGACTCTCTTTCCTTTTACTATGATTATCTATTTCCTACATCGTTCTAGCTTGTCGCGTTTCACCGACATGACTTCCAAGGGTGGGTGTAAGTAGCTCGACCTGATGAGGATAGGTATCCACTAGGGTTTCTAGCTCGTCCCAAGGAACATCCCCTTCATATTCATCTACCAGATGATGTGACGACCTAATAGTTAGGGTCAGTGTAATTGGAGTTGTGATTATAGTTATGGATGGATTGAAATCAGAGAATATGGTGTTTTGGCGAACACTATCGAGTGACGAGTGGGGATGGTCAGAATCAAACACGTTTGCCGAAAATATACAAATGGAGGAAAAACTAGAAGAGTGCGAATAAATTAAAAGACTAAATCGGAGAATAGACAACGAGGAGCAGTTACTTACCCATACTATTGTCGAAAACATGTGAGAATTTGGTGGATTTGGTAGGGTTATTCGATTTTGGAAAGCATGGTTGTAGTGATCTTCTGAGTAATTTATGGAAAGCTTCTCTGCAAGATTGTTTAATGCACAAAAATGGCGAAAGTGGGAAGTGAAGCTGATGATATGTTTTTATGAGGCAAAAGGGCAACTGAAGTGACATGCTGTGAGGACTGTTGATCTACAAAAAGATCAACGACTCTCATTGAAAGCGTGTGCAGGATTTTCAAAGCGTCTCTGACTCTCATACTATTCGAGTTCCACTGAAAAGTCGCATTCAATATGAAAAATCGAGAGGTGGGGTTATAGTATTAGGACCAAGTCCATGAAGCTCGCTCCATAGTAGGGATGGTTAGATGATATAACACACATAACAGCTCGATGGACCGATTTTAGTGGTTAGCTCAGGTTAACCGGTCAAAGATTTCTTAACTCATTAGTAGGGTCTGACTTCATCTAGGAGATTGGTGAAGAAGCTCGAGATAGAAAACTACGTTCATCAGAGATCTCGGCCCGACAAGAGGACTGTAACAACCTAAAGGGTGGGTTATCTAAGGTCATGTGGGGACCTGGTAAGGAATATGGTAGAAGTGTCATGAGGTCGGTGCAATAACCTTAAGACCTAGGAAGCCATGTTAAATAAGGATACAAAATCCTGTTTCGATTGTAAGTGCATCTCACTTAGAAATAGGGAAACTGGGAGATGTGTTATACTAAGAAACAAGATATGAAAAGATATATTTCCTAGTATGAAGTGCGTGAGAAAGAAGACAATCTTCTTATAAAAGGAAGTTCCAAGTTCTTATACTTTTAACGAGCAATATATTTTAATATATCTCAGTTTATAACTACGAGCAAGATCTTTAATTTGTGCATCAGAGGTTTTCCGTCAAGATCGCTCCCGACATATTTTGCAGGTCATTTGAGCATGTGTTTAGAAGTAGCTCGTGATATTGCCAAGTTAAATCCAAATATGGAGACAATTTGCACATAAGACCTAGGCTAAAAGAAATTATTTTGTGCTAAGACAAGTGAACTATAAATGATCTTTAATTAGATGTTGTTTGATAGTTTCTAGAGTTAGCATGATCAATAAACGAACTATAATTGAGTGTGTACTTGCTATTAAAATGTGATTGTGAAATTTTGGAGGACCCTTCAAGAAGTAAGATAATATATGTCATTAATTGTTGCACCAATTAGACAACCGACCCTCTAGCAATTATAGGGTTGTCAGAAAAACCCACCGGGTCGGGTTACCCGCGGGTAACCCGAAAAATCGGGTCGGGTATACCCGATAAGAGCGGGTTTTGGGTCGGGTTTGGGTTTTTCTTTTGTACCCGGAGACCGGGTCGGGTCTGGTACGGGTTTACCAAAAAACCCATTACCCGACCCGTTTACCCGACCCGTTTACCCGGTGGATTTTTTCTACCCGACCCGATTTTTTACCCGCACACTTAATTACTATAGATACAAATAAATATACAAAAAATATATGTTCCAAAAAAAATAATTTAGTAACTAAAATATTTT
>CACSLK010031655.1:423993-435891 GCA_902706635.1 Striga hermonthica | reverse complement strand
GTAAAAAAAACCCGAACAAATTTGACCGGAATTATTAATTCGGGTAACCCGATTACCCGACGGGTACCCGATTACCCGACGGGTAAAACCCAACCCGAACCCGGTGATGGATAACCGGGTAACGGGTCGGGTACGGGTACCGGTTTTTCTTGGCGGGTCGGGTACGGGTATGTCAAAACCCGTACCCGACCCGACCCATTTACATCCCTAAGCAATTAGCTTTGGCCTTTGAAAAATTGCATTTCATTCCACTATTTTAATCTGAGTCATTAGATGTTAAAAATTATTAGCCATTAGATTCCGTAATGATGCACATTAGTGACATGCACATTATTGTACACAATTTTTTTTTCTTTATAAATTAACAATAAATATATTAGAATTAGTGGGACGCATCAATTAAGAATAAGTACTAGTATTAGTTTTCTTAATAATTTATCAAAAATATATAGAATATGGATCATGTATATAACATAAAAATTTATATTCATTCAGTATTTTATGATCATTAATTAAATATTTTTCCATAAATTAATTCATTAGCATATCATCAAAATACGTATCTAAGAATTTCACAACACTAATTTAATATTTCGTTGTCATTAAATTTGGTTGTATAGTTATACTAATATGTAGGTTATTTAAATTTAGATATGTTTGTTTAAATATAGTCTTAATTTCATAATAATTTTTCAGTTGATCATAATCCAAATTTCAAGGATCTTTTTTTTTTTCTAATTTTATTTTTCTATTTTATATTTTCAGTTGATCATAATTATTTTTAATAAATTTTTGCTATTGTATCTATTTTTTTTTACTATTCCAATTTTTTTTTTTATTTTAACATTTTTTTTTTAAATCTTGTTTCACCCGAAGATACAGATGAAGAAATTAACCAAAAGAAAATGTGAGATATGATATTGTGTATGAACACAAGATAAAAATATAATAAATAAAATATCATTTAATGGTAGCTTGAAATATGTTAATAAATTAATAAAAATTTTATTAGAATAATAATAATAATAATAATAATAATAATAATAATAATATTAATAATAATAACTAATTTTTATGTTTCAATTGTGTTACGTGTAGAAATAAAAAGCGAAATGGAGTAAATAGAATTTTTATGATTTTTTTTTTTATTTTCTCATTTTATAAATCTTGAAAAAAAAAGAGAATCTTATTTTCAATCGATGTTTCTCCTACTCTTTTATTCTAATTTAATTCATTTAAAATTATAATTTTATTTTAAAATATATCAAGTGTGTTCTCTATTTGTAGAGAATGAAAAAATACGAATTTTAATATCATTTTTATGTTTTTTAAAACAAAAAAATACAATTATCCAATCAAAATAGAACAAGTGTCTCATTTTCATACACTACACAGGTTGCGACCCAAGGTCACATTGTGACCTGGGTCGCTCAATTTTCTCGACCTTTCCTTTATTTATTTATTTATTTATTTTAATTGGTGACCCACTAGGTTGGGTCACCGCTAAAGTTTGTCTTAAAGTTTGCCCAATATCCTCGCTGATATTATAATATACACCAGAATTTGTTTTAATTTTCTGAATTACTAAACATTGACCCTTGTTACTATGTACCGCTCTTTAAAGACAGTTTTGCCCTTTACTCTTTTTTTTTTTTTAAAAAAAAAAGAATGTCCCACCTTCCGATCTATTTATCGGCCGGACCGAGCTCCGAAAAATTCCGAAATGACCTCCGAATAATTCCTGCGAAATAATGTCATCCAACAAGACCGGTCATGCGACGACCGATATTTTTCGGCCAGCCAATGTTGGCCTCATTAGGATACTGATAAAATGTTAGAAGTTGGAAATTATTTTGTTATAGATTAGAATACATTATCTTATCAAGTATAATTTACTGATATTATGTTAGAAGTTAGAATTGATTATATAATAAATTACAAAATATTATTATTATGTTAGAAATTATAATTGATTATTTTGTAAAATTATTAACATACATCGTAATATATTGCAGGTGTCACTCGAAGATGAGAAGGAACGCATGATCATGCAATAGTTGTGACGCCATTACAATGGTGGGAACGCCACACTCGATCGGATAAGATGGGACGGGGGTGCTTGTGACGAGGAGCAGTGGATGGAAGTTATAGCCGATTGCGGTTTTCGTGTTGTTAGGCTGTGTGTGGTCCAAAAAATAACAATATCGACTAGTTTAGTACGACAATATTGCCGCCTCACGCACCATCCACGGCTACACGACCTAGACGCGAGATTGTCATAGGTCATCTTGGTTCTTACAAACACTTCATTCGTGTGAATATGTCTTCTAAGTTTACATTACCACTTATTTGTTATTGTTGGGAGAGATACCGAGATGGGACGGTTCAAGAATGGGATGATCACTACCAGAGCAGGGCGTGATATTCGTAATGGAGCTGGATTTTGATATATTACGATATTCGACTTATGTTTGTGATTGATGACATTCATTATATTATTTATATTTTATGATATTCGGTCGTGTTTATACGTTAATTTTGAGTTATGTTTGTTATGAACTTGTTGAGGATAAAATGAAATAACAACAAATACAGCTAAAAAAATGATATTAGTATAATATTGTAAATTAGAAATGATACTAGTTTGAAAAAATTTATATTAGTATAAATTATTATATTATATATCTGAATTGATTATCTTATATATTAAAATTTATTACTATTATGTTAGAAGTTAGATATTATTATGGTATAGAATTAGAATTGATTGTCTTATAAATTTGAATTCATTACTATTATGTTAGAAGTTAGAAATTATTATGGTATAGAATTAGAATTGATTGTTTTATGAAGTATATTTACTACTATTATGTTAGAAGTTAGAAATTATTATGGTATAGAATTAGAATTGATTGTTTTATGAAGTAATATTTAGTACTACTATGTTAAAAGTTTGAAATTATTACGGTGTTATACCTTCTAATTAGTATCTTATAAATTAGAATTTATTACTACTATTTCATAAGAAGCTATCGAGCGGGCCAAAAAAACTATTATTATAGTATGCAAAGTTGTCTTTTAGGGGGAGTGATAAAATTGATTCGATTAAATACAAGTCCAATAGAGAATGAAAGTCAACGGCAAGACATTTTCATGTACTTCAATTAAACATGAACTTGAATGCTTTTCCTAATATAATATTCACACGAATCATATAACTCTTAGAAAAGTGTCAAACAATCTTGTCATAAAATTCGGTTTAATCATACCGATATAATCGGTCTCAATTAATTGATGTAACAGAATCTGATTTTTTCGTTCAATTTGTTATTTAAATTGGTATTTATGAATTTCAAATTTAAGTCAGAATATTATTTTGTATTTTGAAATTTATTACCGAGTTGAAAAGGAGCGGATTTAAGAAAAAAAAAATGAACTACAATTTTTAATAACATCACTCATTAGTATTTTGTTACAGATAATTAGTATTATGTTATATAACATAATAATTTATAAGTTCTAACATAATAATAATAAAATTCTATAAGATAATTAATTATAATTTATAATATAATATATTCTAAATTCTAACTATAAGATAATAAATTCTAATTTATAACATAATATCTAAATTCTAATATAATCTATATAATAAATAAAATTTTGATTATAAGAAAAATCAAGATAAACTCGTGTGGCCTAATTATATTACAATACTAATTTGATTTCACTAATATATATATATAATATATTAATTAACCAAGATTCTGAAAATCAAAGCGGTCATCGAATCGGTCTAGCTACTGGTTCAATGGTTCACTGGTTCGACCAATGATTGAACCGATTGGACCAATATTTTATTTTTAATACTTTTAAACATATATATAATATTTTATATGATAAAACTTATATATAAAATTTTGTTATTAAATATTAAGAAAATTTAAAACATTCAAGTACTTAAACTAAATAATAGTAACTTATATATATCTATAATATTTAAATATTTTTTTATTTTACTAACAAAAAGAAAAAATGAAAGTGGGATGATAAGTGCATTTTCTTTTATTTTATAAAAGCCCATAATGTTTTCCATATTTCATGTTCATTTAGTTAAATTTAATCATTTAACAATTTAAGATAATAATAAGTTTAATTAATGATAACGTGATATTCATCTTGACATACATAGTGAAAGCGTGTTAAAACATAGATCATTTAGTCCCACGTTGATTTGCAATTATCCCACGTTAAATGAGAAAATTCAATGAAAGGCAATAAATGTCTATAAATGTTGTAGCAATTTGCATTGATAATTACTAATCGATTTCTCTAATATTTAATAATAATAAACAATTATATATTTTCTAAAATATTTAAATTATATAAAAAAAAAAATTGGGCCAACTGCAGCCGGAGAGGGAAAGGCCGGCCGCCAAAGAAGGCCGACCTTAGGAGTGGTCGGTCCAGCCTTAGGCCGGTTGGGCGAGAGGCGGTTGCCTTACCTCGCCGGCCGAGCGAGTTGCTGCTGCAATTAGCGGCCGACCAGCATAAAAAAAAAATTATTTTAAAAATTAAAAAAAGGTAAAACTTTCATTTTAGGGAGCGATATTTATTAACAAAGAGACGATATTTAGTAACACCCTTTACTTTTTCCTTGTCTTTGCCTCCCAAATTTTAACAGGTTTGGGTTAGCTCACAATATTGGCAATATCCCTGCACATGGTCTTACAAAAGACACAACGTCATTTTTCTGGGTAAATGTAACCATATCATGGATTTATATGGCCCATCCTTTTGGTATGACTGATAACAGATTCCCTTCATATATAATGATGACGTTATTATATACATCATCATCATCTTTTTTTTATTATTATTATTATTATTTTGAGATGAGTAATTTTAAATTAATGTTTAATATTTCAGATTAAATCTTAGCTTTCACCATACATGTCAGTACAATTAAATTACAAAATATTTTACCTAACTTAAATTATAAGAACATTTTAATACTCAGAATCTTTTTTATTGGTTTTCAAACATAAAGATTAAAAGCGGAATAAAGGCACGTTCGTATCCAAGGTCAAGGCTAAGGCACAACCTCAATTTAGGCCCAAGGTGCCGAGAAACCATTCGTTAGGCCCAAAGTAAAAACTTACAGAAACAACATAAAAGCCAACATAATATTTGTTGCTACCACAATTATACTAATTCACCCTCATTTTTTTATTTTTTTTTCTATAATTAATCAAACATCAAACTATCAAAAATACACTAAACACTAACTTGATATACCCTCACACAATGATCATCCCCACAGGACGCAAGCTGCATGCTCGTACAATCCCCAACCTTAGCCTCGTTTTTCCACCTCAGCCGCTGAACTGACGACACGTGGCACATAAATGGGTCCAACCGTACAACAAGTGCAGCATTAGGTACAACCACGGAGCTGATATTTTCATCTATAGGGTTAGAAAGGCTCCAAAGCTCTATGAGCCCACTTTCCATCCCTACAGCAAGAAGCCCAAGATTCGTTTGCCTGTCGAGGCCCAGCCACGATAGTGCAGTTACACTGCTTTTGAACGTAGGTAGAGTTGCGAGTAGCTTCACGGACGACCCGTTTTCCAATCGCCATATTTTTACGGTTTTGTCCCTCGAGCCGGTGGCGAATTCGTGACCAAACGGGTTCCAAGAGCAGGCCCATATGATTCTTTTGTGGGCTTCTTTTTTCATCACGAGCTGGTGGCTGATTTCATCTGTTTCTGGTGTGCAAGAGATTATATATACTCCATTAGTTATTTGGCAGCTAAATAGTTGAAAGACCGGTATGAAGGACGAATATTCGTAATTCGAAAGGAGGGTGGTTTATTTTAGGTATTTAAATGTTTTTGGTCAATTATATTCGAGAAACTGAGAATTGCGATATTCATTATACCTGAGTACATAATCGAGAAAATAGAGAAATGGCGGTCCCTAGAGACGGACAGAAGAAATTTGTTGTCGTAAGAGAACTCCAACTGTGTGACAGTTAAAGTGTGTGAATGTAAACGCCCAACAGCCTTCCAAGACCCGACTTGCCATAGCCATATCTCAGCAACAGAAGCCAGCTGTGCCTGTGAGTGTACCTCAACATTCGTTAAAGCCTTCAAAAGTGTCTCAATAATTTTAAATTATTCTCATTTGTCTAAATTACAGTACACTAATCAAAAAGAAGAAAACATTAATACGCATTTCTCCAAAATATTCACTAGTTACTCATTCATAACGTCACGTATGAACTGCTTCTCTACAATCAACATTTAATTATGAAATGAAGAAAATGAAGGCTCAGCTCAAGCCAGCACACCCTCAACTTTGAACTTTCCACAGAAAACAAATCATAAACTCGAACACTTGCACAAAAACACTAAAATTTATTAAAAATACAAACAAGGTAACAAATGAAAATGTACCTTGCAGGATGAGGCAACTAATTTCCCGTCATGATCACAACACACAGAAAATAGTTCATTCCCATGGCCGTAAAGCTTGTGTGACTCGGGCCAAAGGGTATGCCACGCAAGTTGCTCCTCAATAGGTGGCTCGGTTAACACCACCGGAACTGCTTCCGGAATCGTTTCAAGGGTGTCGACGCCTTCATTAGTACTTCTTTCTTTAGACTCGGATGATGCTGAGAGAAGGTTAGACAATTAAAATTTTGAAATTAATAAAATTTCTGTAACACGAAAACTTTCAAAGCATATTGATGTGCTACAAATGAAAGAAACATTTAAAGAACGAAGGTGGAAGCAGACATTGTTACACAAAAAACTACTAAACAGATAAATTTATGCATTTTTTTAATATGAGAGTAAACATAAGTGGAGAAAGCAAAGTATGGAAGTATTAATGTTTTAAAAAATAAAAAGCATATGCCTCCTTGTCACCTCAAAGCGCCTCCCACGTATTACTAGCATGTCAGTGAGAAAAACATTTTCCTTGAATAAAAAGGGAAAAAAAAGGTTAAGCTCACCTTTAACGTATATAGGCTTCTGTGATAGGCCTAGAGCCGACATATTTGCACCAAGAATTTGAACATTTGCTGGTAGGTCATCGCCGAAGTCAGATTTCTGTGAAGTGGCGTGATTTAATGTCTTCAGAAAGGAAAGAGGAGCTTCAAACACTCTTGCGACTTTCTCCTCGGCCCCGCTCACAAATCGATGATTCCCCTTTCCCCTTATTATAGACACACAATTAATGTCATGTCCGTGAACTTGAGGCCTTGCAATTTCATGCCAGGACTCTGTATTATCCGGAGAAGATTCATTACGCCATGCAGAAAATACTCTTGATGTCTGCAAATGAACATAGGAACTTTTTAGATTTGTGTGTGAGAAAACGTACTTTTTTTGGTCTCTACTATGTTTTTAATACTAAAAATGATGCCTTTGGTAATTACACTAACCACAAGCTCATTTTTTAAGGGAAAAAACAATCTTAACTGAACCAATATGCATCTTACTTGATCATGACTAACGGACAGCAAATATTCCCCCTCCCTGGCCCACGAAATATCCAAAACTGCCGCAAAGTGTCCAGACGGGACTTTCTGTGGCTTCCAATCATCAAAATCAGTGCCCACATTTTTCCACATATGAAAAGACCCTCCATACCCATGTGCTAAAATCGAGCTCCCACTCGGGCTCCAATGGCCGCCATAAAACCCCAGTGCACAGTGGCTTAACTCGCCAACAGTCACCATGTTCATCCATATACCAGTTGTCTTTTCAGGCTGCCAAATCATCATCGTCTTGTCCATGGACGCAGATAAAATGCTCTGAGGCTGATGTATAAAATCAGACCCATCAATAGACAAGCTTTGAGGAGGCTGCCATTGAACTGAGTACACCCAGTCTTCATGACCAATGAGAAGGGACTCTAGAGATATTTGGTAAGAAGACAGCCCAGCCGAAAATATCGGGCCTTTGATGTAAGAACACAAGGTGGTTTCTGTATTTTGGTTACTAGATAGAGAAAGTAAAGCGATCTTCCATATGCGTATCCCTTTGTCTTGAGATGAACTCACAAGAAGAAGAGTGGGTATTTCGCCATTTTCGTGTAAAGGAAATGAGAAATCAAGACTGCGAATCCAATCTGTGTGCCCTTTCAATTCACAGGCATGTACGAACTGTGGCAGTATAATTTTTTAAAAAAAAAAAAAGAAAAAAAAAACGATTTCACTCATTTAATCAAAATGAAAAATGAAATTACCACAGTGAATGTGAAAAAAAAAAGAGTTGAATCGGATGATACATACCTTTCCTGCTCTATGGCCACTGTAAATGTGAATTTTATTATCCAACCCGCCCATGGCTAGAGCTAGGTGCCCGCTGTTTCCAGGCAAATCCGTAAGTGAGAGAGCAACCATAGGTTTTTTACTGACATATAAGGTGTCCAAGCAAGACAATTCGCACTCACCTAAGACATTCAAAATGATATGTTAATAGAAATCAAAGATAAAATATCAAATTAAAAATTTTCACAAAATTTCCACCGAGACAATGTGTGATAAATCTGAACTCAACAATATTGTAAAACTGTAGCTCCTAATTTTAAAATAATTTTCTCAAAGACCAACAGTTGGTTCAGCCTCGGACAAGATACACTTCATGTCATACACGAACACAACCATAACCATGGAAAAGGATCTTTAAGCTTTTTACAAAAATAAGAAAGTAGGGATATTGTCATATTGGATGTTGACCACTCCAGAGAATCGAAAGAATATATTTTTTCTCACTCTTGCAGTTAAATTCAATTTCGATATCCAAATAAACACATTCAATTAGCAAAATCATGGGATGCTCGACAACAAAAATTACCTCCAGAGGTGGATGGTAGGATTAGTTCCCACAAGCTCACTATACCATCGGAAGAAGATGATGCGAATAAAGCATCTGTTTGGGACAACATTATTGCCGAAATACATGTAACACCTTTCTTATGTTTGTCTGGTACTTGTAGAACATTCCTCCACTGTAAAAAAAACACAACTGATTATCGGCATACAGAATAAATGTAGAACTGAAGCACAACTCTGGCCGATGATGTTCTCGGTTATCAATGTGTCATACTAGCAAACAACAAGCAAGTCAAAATCCACACGACTTGAAATAGGATACATTATGGGTATCTCTAAGAAGCACCTTCTTAGCAGAAAGAGAAAACTCCCACAAAAAGATAGCTCCATCAGCATCTCCAGACAGAAGATAATGCCTCTCCAAATTCGTAGCTGAAAAAAAAAAAATTATATAAACACCCCACTATCCTCATCAAATTACAAAATGAACAATACCCAACAGTCCTCAATCCTAAATATGAATACAAATAAAGTGAACATTCGACAAGTCGAACCACATGTAAAGATCGAACCTTTAAACGCAAACTTGCTGCTGGGCAACCACTGCGTGCAGTTTACAGACGCTTTGTGCCCCGGAAGTGTAGTCAGAATTTGCGCTGTCTATTGAAACAAACCGAAAAAGGGGAAAGACAAGCAGTAACTAGGCGAGCCCTTACAAATGAAAAGTTAAAACTGAAACAACAAAAAAGGAGTTAATACTGATAAATATGGTGAGACCTTGGGGCAGAAAATGGCGACGGCGTTTTGAGCGCCAAAGGAGAGCAAATCACAGGCGCCCCACGAAACGTTGTTGACTATTCTGTTGCAACCTGCTCCTACGAACACGCTTTCCACTTCCATTTCCGTTTTTCTGCCATTAGTACCCATCGATTACTTGCATAAATTTTGAGTTTACTGTGAGAGAAGTGTGTACGGCGATTTGTTTCCGGCCACGGAGAGAGCAGGGGTTTAGGGGAGAGAGTGGCGGAGGCGGTGTGCGCATGAATGGGCTTAGTTTTTGCTCTGCAACTTGGGGTTAGGCTTAGTCTTGGGCTTGGCTTTATAAATGAGATTTAGTAAACAAACGAGTTGAACTTAAGCATTTTTTAGCTTGTGTTCGATTATGTTCGAACAACGTTTGTGTCTGTTTATTTATTTTTCGAGCGAAAAATTATATTTGAGCTCGTTCACACGTTCACTCAATTGTTCTTCAAATTTCAAGTTCATTCATGTTTGAATGATTTAGTAGACAAACTTTTTCAAATTGTTTGGTTAACTCGAGATCAATTCCTTTGAACTCGAAAATAAATGTACTTCTCTACTTTTAATTTTGTAATTAATAATATCATACAACTATCACTATACAAAAAGAATAACCTTTTACAAATTTAGAAACGATTTCCCGCCAAAATCATTAATTACATACTAAAAATAGCATAATTAAAAAAGTTTTAACTAAATGCCAATAAATATCTCAATACAACACCTTTTTAATTTTTGGAAAGAATCTCTATTTATATGGATTCTTTAAATTATTTTTGGTATATATATATATATATAAATAAAAAAAAAAACTGAGATGGGCTATTTGATTTCTACAAAAATCAATAGCAATAATTTGGTAATTATTAGTAAATATTTAGTGCGAATAATTTACATGCATACGTAATATTTTATTTAAGTTAATGTGAAATCAATAATTGATCTAAATCTATTGATTAAAATTTTCCAAAATTTTCAATCAATTATTTTATTTCTACCTAATTCAATTTTATTTTTATTGATATGTTACCATAAGATTTGAAGAAACATTGGTTAATAAACTAAAAAATTTGTAATTTAATGTGTAGTCTAAATTTGAGTTCCAAATTCATAAGTCAAATAAGTAATTATTCATAACTTACGAGTCAACATTAACTTTGGCGACGTAAATGAAATAGTCAGTTATTCATAGTTTAATATATTACTCAACCACTTCAATTTTTTGATTTGAATATTTTATATACAAACAAAATCATCTAATTAATGAAATAATATAAACTTTATAATTATACTTATTATTCACATATATTTTTAAATAGACGAGAAAAATTTACAACTTACCTATAAATTCGATTTAAAAAAATTTGATTGTTTTTTTATTCAAAACAATCAGATTGCCGAAAAATTTTCCTTAGAACTTGAATTGAAAATTTGGAATTCAAAATCCCTTCACATTTTAGTCGCCATAAAATTGGGTTTAATTCAAAATTTCTTCCTAATATAAAGGATTTTGTTCAAATTGAATTTAGTAAATATCTAATCACATGCTTCTATCCATATCCTAAATGAAGGATTTTGTGCCACTTTAAAATTAACAAACCTCTTGAAAATTACAAAATCATAATGAATTTCCATTTTCTAGGTTTCTATTTGCACGAAATTCAAAATGGTTTAAGAATTTCTAATCAATTGACATTCATCTCTTTAATTTTTTTCCATAACTTTCAAAATTTTATAATAATTAAATCAAATTACAAATGCATTATTTCAAAAATCAAGAGGATAATAATGGAAATAGACAATTTTATTTTTTTTTTCAAAATTGTCTTAGTCTCCATTCAATATAAAATAAATTCCACTTTATTTGTAAAATTGATAAATCTACATAAAGCGTGGAATTTTATGCCTATAAAATTTCTTTTTACAGTAACTAAATAATATTAATAATTTTGAAATCTTCTGTACTCAAATTACTTAAAATAATAATAACAATAATTTTCACAATAACTAAAAAATAATAATAATTTTGAAACTTTTGTACTCAAATTAATTAAAAGAATAATAATAATAATTTTGAAATTTTTTGTACTCAAATTACTCAAAAGAATAATAATAATAATTTTGAAATCTTCTATAGTCAATGTTGATACCCAATTTGGCTCCAATTAAATAAATGGTAAGTAATATAATAAAGAGCGACCCGATAACCAAGAAGCCGAAAATATATAAATATATAAACAGGTTCTCAAGAC
>CACSLK010031655.1:411520-423100 GCA_902706635.1 Striga hermonthica | reverse complement strand
CTATAGTCAAATTTTCAGGTACGGTAGTGTCGTCATAATTTTCAGCATCATGTCAATATTAATTTTATATATACTAGGTAAATTTTCTTTCAAAAACTTTATACTGTATTTATTTAGGCTTATAATATTTTATCATGTCATATTCAGAAAACATCTTTCATACAAATGTAAACTTTAATGTTTTTTGATATATTTTCTTTACAAAATAGTTTAGAAAAGTTGTAGATGACTTCACACCCTTTAATAATAATATAGCAAATTTTAGATAATTTTACATATGATAATATAATATTTTTGGAGTTCTTAATTGTTTAAATATACAAATTTTATGTTCTCTTGAACAAACTAATTTTATACCGTTTATAATAAACTGACATATCGTAAATTATATGACATGTTAACCCCACATTGACAATTTATAATTATTATTTAATATCATTTATCCTCATCTTTAATTTATAATATTTTTTCTTTGCTCTTTCACTACAACAAAAAAGTATTCTAACAACATAAATATAGTTACTTTTTTAATAAATGTAATTAAAATTGATATTTTTGTTAATTTTTTTAAAAAACGTAACAAAGACAAAATTATAACAACGTTTTTTTTTTTCAATGTAATTAAATAATGTCACTTTTTTAAGCGTGTCACCGTTTTAACCAATATTGAGACATTTATTTAAAAGTGTAATCAAATTATGACGTTTTATAAAAAAAAATGTTGCCATGTTTAGTTATATGGTTACACATTTTAAAAAGTGTATTAAATTAATAACACATTTTTAATTAGTGTCACAATTTTTACTAATATGACAATTTTTACCTAAAAATGTAATTAAGTTATATAACAATACTTAAGAAACCCTTAACACACTGTGTTGGGCGTCAAGCCATGGTGGCGCCGCGCAGGGACCAGCGGCTCGCAATTCTTCATGTTAAACGGCAAGATCGAGTGACTCAAGTTATTATATTCTTTTTTTTTTTGGCTTATAATTTCTTTTCCCATTTTCATTGTACACTAATTTGTTCAGTGAACCATTGGATTATGATTGTGGACCGAGGTTTGTGTTTGAATATGAATTTATAAAAAGTGTCTTTCAATCTCTTTGTACTTTGTCACCAAAAATTACAATGACACACTTAAAAAAGTGTAATGTTTCAAAATTGCAAACAATACAATTTAGTGTCACAATAATTTATATTAATGACGCTATAAAAAAGCGTCGTGCATTATGATTTACCGACGCTAAAATTTCATGTCACAACTTGTAATAATAATGACACGCTAAAAAAAGAGTCACCATTGAAAATTACTTACAGTAATATATTGTGTCACTAAATTATGTACTAACGACGCACTCGTGAAAAAGTGTCACCCATTAAAGATTACCTACGCATCAAGTTGCGTCACAGATAAATTCGTGACTTCAAATTTAGCAACGCAACTGGTGACACTTTTGCAAGTGTAGGTAAATTTATTTGTGACATTAATAAATGTCACCAAATAAAAAAATAAGCGTCTCAAAATGCAGTTTTTGTTGTAGTGATTGTTTTGATTATAATTTTGTCTTTGTTACGTTTTTTAAAAAATGTAACAAAAATATCAATTTTAATTACATTTATTAAAAAAGTAACTATATTTATGTTGTTAGAATACTTTTTTGTTGTAGTGAATGGATTCTCGTCCATCCCATCAATGATTTTATGATAGCTTGTTCATATAATTCATTCACTTTATTAAACTATTTTTCAGTAGCCACAACCATAATTTTAAATGAAGAATGGCGAGACGAAGCTATTGGCCCATCGCATGACACATGCGAGGTGTGATCCATGACAAGGCCTCGGCTACATAAGTCACCAAAATTTAAATAAAATGATGTTATAGAAGGTGTAATTATGTATTTATGTTCAAATGACAATAATAACATCAAATATCTCCCAAAAAGGCAAGAATCACGAATGAAACACAAGTCCATAGCACAAACACCAAATATATATATAATGCTCGTCAAACACATTGTCATATGCTAGAATATACAACAAGAAAATGACATCATCCATCACTTCTTTGTCTTCACCCTCTTCATCTTCGTCCTCAAAGTTAACTTTTTCCTTTCTCATCGAATTTTTTTTCTTCTGTTTCTTCTTCAAGCAACTCCAAATCATCTTTTACAATGTATTCTTGTTCATCGATAAGTCTAAGAGTTGAGCCTTTATGGGAAAAAATTGACTCTCTTTTCCAACTCTAACGCTTTTGTATTTTTCTTCTTGAACTCCTTGAGCTTGGAACTTTGAGCTCTTTTTCCTAGTTTGATATGCAGGCTCCTCTGCACCATTAGTCTCATCAACCGCAGCCCAAGCCAAGTATTCTCCCTCAGATACCAAATCATCATTATATATCATCGCTATCTCCTTTCATTTTTCATACAAACCAATCACTGGACTCGTCAATATAGTTCAACTGCGAAGTGAAGCCATGGATGATCAAAGAAGAGTAAGGTTTAATAAGTAGTCTTTTTGATGGGTCTTTCCGGCAAATGGGGTATCTAAGACACAATTAGCAGGTAACCAATGACATAAAAGCAGTAATATAGGATCAATTCGATCATGCTCATTATTGAATTTTACATATACCAAATAATCCAAATTATTTTTTGTTCAAGCCGATTTCATTTTCTACTGTCTACAAAATCTAAGATTTCATAACAATTTTATTAAAAAAATCTATGAAATATTTATGTGCTAAAAAATGCTTCAATTGTGCTCATATCCCGAAGCACTACACTGAGATTTAGCACCTTGATGGCAAACTTTCTCAATTTTAGAGTTTGTCCGAAAATATACCACGATTCCACCAGAGCAATCAAAGACCTTTATCAAGTCACCAAAAGCCCTTCCGAAACCCTTGGTGGCGCTTAAATAAATTCCATATTGGGATGAGATATTTCTTGCTCGTCAAGGTCCAGGATCATACTATCTACGCATGAAAGAAATTAATTCTCAATCTCATATGGAATATTTAATTAGCTATATGTAGGAATAAATTGTGGATCCAAATAATGATTGGCGGCTTACAAGGGCTTATGGAGTCGACAATTCCATCTCAATATCAATGATTTTCCCATGCATCCTTATATTTGTCTTCTTTCAAATGTATAAAAATAAAGTCCAATATCCCTTGTTTTGCTTTGTCCATGGATTTATAAATGTTGAATATTCCGGACCTTTTTACCCCCATTCACATTCCTAATCATGAACCAATTGATTAAATATTTTTTAGATTGTCAATACATTGTTCCGAATTCGAATTCAAAAAATGATTGTGGTAATTTTCACCTCATGGGATTCTTTCCTTCACTGATCTCTTCATGTTCTTTCGATCATAACATATCTCTTAATTTTTTTTTTCAGTAATTGCATTCTTTTAAGTGTGAGAAAGGTTGTAGCAAACCTGTAACACCAGGTGAATAATTTCTTTCTCTTCCGTGAATTGCCTCAACATATTCACCACATCCAGACGAACATAAACACATGCATTCACATTGATTGCCTTCTTCTATGTGTATATGACATTAGGCAACTTGCCTATATTATCAAAAATCAAGTCTAAACAATGTATCATACATGAAGTCCAAAACAAATGCGATTGTTTGTCTTCTAGCAATTTTCCTACATGAGAGAAAACTTCAACAATTTGAACGATGGCAGATGAATGAGCACCCATAATTATAAATGACACAAAATAAGTAAATAACTTACCAACAAGAACCATTGTACTAGAATTGTCAATGAAAACTTGAATAACATTTAATTCTCTATTGCGCTCCACAAATTTATCAAGAAACTCAAACATCTTCTTTCTCATCTTTGCATAAGAGGAAGCATCAATGGAGGCAAGAAAAATCATACCTTTAAGAGTATTCATCAAGAGATAGATCAAAATTCTTTGACACTAATTAGACATGGCCATCTCGCGCGACGGTCTTGGTAGGCCTCCAGGCTAGGAAACACAGACACGGAATCGACCCTTACTTAGGGTCGTGTCGGGTCAGGCCCGAGCCGGGTGTAGGACCCATAAAAAAACAATATAAAACTATGCTAATTTCCTGGGCCGACCCTGACCCAGTCCGGCCCGCTGGGGCAAAGTCGAAAAGCACGGCCCTAACTCGACCCAATTAAAATCCGAGTTCCAGACCCGTGTTCAACAGGCTTGACTGGGCTGAGTCGGCTGGCTGAGTGGCCCGCAGCCACCTCTATGTACAATCTTCACACATCAAAGTACAACTCTATATCACCTCTAGTTTGATATACCGTTAAGTATATCCTCCACCACCTTATTAAGTAGGAGTTTTATCAATACAAGGCCTGAAAGATGGGTAAACTATCAATGCGGGGCCTGAAAGATTTTTTTTTTCAATTCGGGACCTAAATGTTATAAAACTATCAAATTAAAGACCCGAAAGATGGGTAAACTATCAATACGGGACCTGAAAGATTTTTTTTTCTCAATTCAAGACTTAAATGTTATAAAACTATCAAATTAAGTCTAGAATTAACAAAACTCATAACACAATTAAATCTAGAGTTTAAAAATAATAATATTTAATTTTTATATTTTATTTTCATATTCATTCACATTTTTTAAATTTTTCATTCTTCCATCAATTTTTCTAGTTTTTAACTCACTTTTTCATTCAAACATTTTTACATAATTTATAACCATTTGTACTCTTGAGTGTTTATAATATTATTATCCTCATAAATATTTGTGTTTGTTGTTAAAAAAAAATAAAATAATTATATTAAATAAATAATTAATATGATTTTTATATTTAAATTGATTATCTTATTGAATTTCATTCATATGCATTAATAGTTTTTAAAAATGTGAATGAATATGAAATAAAATCTAATAATTAAATATTATTTTTTTTTTAAAGTTTTAATCACCAATCTTTTGTTTTTTTTTTTTTTTAATTTTAACTCTAAATTTAATGGTGTTTTGAGTTTTGTTAATTCTAAACTTAATTTGATAGTTTTATAACATTTAAGTCCTGAATTGAGAAAAAAAATCTTTCAGGCCCCGCATTGATAGTTTACCCATCTTTCGGGTCTTTAATTTGATAGTTTTATAACATTTAGGTCCCGAATTGAGAAAAAAAAATTTTCAGGCCCCGCATTGATAGTTTACCTATCTTTCAGGTCTTGTATTGATAAAACTCCTATTAAGTAGAGGACCCACCTCATACAAACTAGGTCTTTTATTTTCAATGGAACCTCCCAAATAGGGCATTTATGAGGTGTAGTGTTATCACAATTTATTTCCCACACCTTCCAAGGAACCTCCAAAATCTCCACGTACTCAAATAAACAAAACAAAATGATAATAATAATAATAATAAAAATAATAATAATAATAATAATAATTATAATTATAATAAAAAAACATATTATATTATATTATAGTTATAATCTATACTTATATAAAAAAACATCATATTTATTAGAATTAGTAGTAAGAAAAATAAAAAATAATTAATGCATTCTATTTTCATCAAATATTTTATTTAATTATTTTATTTAATTATTTTATCCCATAACACCTTTTCAATACAACTTACCATGATTTTTCTATTGTTATTAAAAACTAGATTTTACGTTTAAAATCTTGTGAAATTGTTATTATTATTTTTATAAAGCACATATTATTTGTTAAAAAAATGTATATATATATATTATACACATCACAGTACCATGGTAGATGATTTAAATTTCAACCAAACAAAATACCAATGATTTAAATTTGAACACACCTATGCGTTTGACCAAATGTCTGAATGATTTAAAATTGAACCCATAATAAATTATTTCAATTTGAACACACCAGAAATTTTATATACTTTTTTATTTATAAATATATTGAAAGTGGTACTTAATGGTTGTTATATAAACTATTTTAATATATTTGCAATGAATAAAAGTTCAAATGAATAATTTGTAATGTTATTCATTATGTTTGTTACTTATGAGACACGAACACATAACTCCATACACATTTGCTAGAAGGCGGCTTAATAATTTTTAGTAGATTGTTCAAAGCTGTAATGAATCAAAAAATCGTGGAATAAATAAAAAAATCATGAAAATGTTTCTTACACTTATAAAAGTTTACAAACTGATAAAAACTAAATAAATAATATGAAAAACTTTTATGTTTTTTTAGATTAACAACACTGATCCAACAAGTTCATCTTTCATGTTTGGTCAAAATAATAATCAAACATTATATATAAATCAATAAGCAAAATGTTTGGTCAAATTAATAATCAAACTTTAAAATCATTATCAAATGGAAATCAGTCTTAACTGAATGTAGAGTATGTTGTAAACTTGAATATAGAGTATATTGTAAATCAATTCACACGGTTAAATTTTAGATAATTAAAAGTAACAAACTAAAAAAAAAAAATCAAAAAGTTTAGATGACATGTGACATGCATCCAGCTCTGAGGAAACATTTATCTTATAGCAAAATGTTGGCTGCATTTATCTAATAATTGTGTAGAAGAACATGATGGATAAAAAATCTCATTCTAACGAGAAAACTTTTATCTTATAGCAGAATGTTGTCTGCATCTATTTTTTTCCTATATGCAACCGGCATTCTAGCTATACTAAAATAAACCTATATATCATTAAGAATATATTATAGTTATATTATCAAATCATAAAAAGATATTAATCCATAATGTAAAAAAAAATTCATATAATTTTATAGCATTTCTACTATACTATTTAACAATATTTTTTTTATTATATAATAAAATAATAGTTAAATATTATACACATGAATAAGTAAAACTGTTACTTTCTCTTATATCAAGGGATAAATTTATATGCTAAAATTAAATTTTAATAATATAAATGTTCTGGCTAAAAAACAACGTTGGTTAAAAGATGTGGAAAAAAAACTTATAACCCTATTGTTTTTTAGACTTTAAAAGAGGTAGAATATAGATAATAACCTTCTTACTTTGTAGACTTAAACGGAAAAAATTGTAAAAATAAATCATATAATATTTATGTCCCGTGCATCGGACGGGTACGTAGTAGACTACTAGTAATACTAACACACCGTAACACTCCTCGGCAAAACTGTTTACAAATCAAATTCAACACCTCCGAATAATAACTGTTTGTCAAACCAATCAACGATGTCAATCGCCCAATCCAACATAAATCCGGCGATCCAACTCGCCGCCGCAACCATCCGCCAGCACCACCACTGCATACACTTTCTCCAGAATTGCTTCATCCCCCCACGCGCCGTGTCCTTCCGCCGCCTGACGCTCGGGGCCGCGAGTGTGAGAGCGTTCTCCACGAACGAGGCTCCCCCCGCCGACATTCAGAAGCTTCCAAGTAAACCGTCGATATGCACGGCCGACGAGCTCCACTACGTCACCGTCGGCAACACAAATTGGCGGCTCGCGCTCTGGCGCTATACACCGCCTCCCCAGGTACTGTTCTTATAATAGTGCATTTCGTATATGTGATCCACGGTTTAGATTAGGAAGCTTAGGAATTAAACAATGGGTAAAACAAACATTGTATTGTTGTATTCAGATGAGTTATTGGAGATTTTTTATACTATTTAAGTGTGAAGATAATTGATTTGATAATCGTCTGTTAAGTTGTAAAATTTATCAGGCTGTGTCAAATGGAAAAGATTATTGTATAGAAAGGAATTAAACTGGATGTGTTGTTATTTGGAAGCAGGCTCCTCAGAGAAATCATCCGCTGCTACTGTTGTCTGGTGTCGGGACAAACGCCATTGGATATGATCTGTCTCCTGGGGTTAGTTTTCTTCTGTTCTATATATGCACATCCAGTTATGATTTGAAAATCGGTATTCATTGGCTAGAACATATATTAATCTTCTAGATACCTCGTGACGGTTTAATTGGTGGTATATTGTTGCTTTGGTTACAAAAAGATATACTCCCTCCTATTTTTTTTAAATGTCATTCTAGCTTTATCAACTATTTTCTAAATAAATGTCGTTTTGGATTTTTTTTACATATTTTTCCATTATTACCCTCATTTAGCTAATAAATACATCACTTCTTTTCATAATCACTCTTCATCTTTTTTCTCAAAACATTCATCTCTATCTTCATTAAATAAGGTTATTATTGACAAAAAAAATATTCTTAATAGATGTGCAACATCCCAAAACGACATCTATTTAAAATAGGAGGTAGTATTATTTTCTTTTCTGTAGGTAATATTCCATGGTTATGTATGAACTAATATGGCTTTGATTATATGTATGTTTACTCATGCATCTGCTCTGAATTTGAATGTGTGAACTGAAATTCTCTCTGACTGTATGATAGATGGTCGTGGAAGTTTGCATGTTTCAGTGGAAAGAGATGTGTGGGTGTGAAATGTATTCCATCAAAGTACACATAGAACTAACAATTAATTTAATGGCTTAACTTGAAATTCATCATATTCTATATCATGGATTGTATGTTTGCACTTGAATTTATAGTTATACTAGAGCCTTTTCTGCCTATTATTTCCTCTTGAAGAATGAAGAAAAAACAGAAACCGGACAAACATATTCAAGAAACTACCATTTATTTATTATATCTAATAAACATTCCTGCAGTCATCTTTTGCTCGTTATATGTGTGGCCAAGGATTTGACACTTGGGTTCTGGAAGTCCGAGGGGCTGGCCTGAGTATGCAAGGCTTGGATTGTAAAGAAGTTGAGGAGTCAGCTCATGCAAAATCTGAACTAATGGAAGCTGCTGCAGAAAATATGATCGAGGGCACCCTCCCTGCTGGTTTGCAGATATCCACAGTCCAGAATGAGTTGGTTAATTCTGAGATAGCTGTGGTCGGTGAAGAACCAAACGGAGTTGCAACCGCATGGGATGAACCCAAACTCGTCTCAGAATTTTCAGAATTTTTCACGCGTTTATCAGAGAGGCTTTCTGGCTTTCTTAGTGAAAGTCAGTCAAAGATTATGTCTGCCAAATTTTTTGATCAAATATCGAAATTCTTTGAGGATTCACTTATACTTGGACGTTTTGGTGAGATAAAGGAAAAAGTTTTAAATTTGCTAGACACAGAACAAAACTCCAGTGTAGCTGGACAAATTAGGGAACTAAGTCAAAAGCTGGTAGATGTCATTGAAGAAGGTCAACGTTCTGTTTCACCCCAACTGTTTGATCTGCAAGAACGCTTACTCACGACAGTGGATGATTTCCAGAAACAGTTGGACTTTATTGTCAAATATGATTGGGACTTTGATCATTATTTGGAAGAGGATATTCCTGTTGTGGTGAGGTGACATTTCTCCTTGTTATTGGCCATGCATTGTGCAAATTATTATTTTTTTGATTTCTGAAGCAGATATATTTCAATTTATGGCCTTGGTTTGGAGGTACTATCTTTCTATCTACATTGATAGTCTGTGATTTCTTCTGTTGCCCATTTCATAGATGGAATATATACGGGCTCAGAGCAAACCAAAGGATGGTCGGTTACTCGCAATTGGTCACTCCATGGGGGGTATTTTGCTATATGCAATGGTATCCCGATACAGTAAGTTTGATTAGATATTCTTTTGATGATTTTAGTTAATTCATAAAAGTAAATTGTTCCCCAGATACCATACATCTCCAAGCTGAGTTTACTAGTGTGAACTGGTTTTGACCTTCTGCCTTCTCTTTTTTGAATATATTAGAATCTATTTCACCTGGATTTAATTTTTTTTTGCGATTATGGTTTTATGTGTATTCTGCACTCAGCACTAGCACAAACAATCATTTAGGCTTCATCTCTGTCAATATGTGACCTCCATAACAAACAGTTATTGAGTTTCAGTGCATTAGATAAACATCATATTCTTTAAATTCTGTTGTTCCATTACTTATTCGAATCTAGTCAACTATCACGCGTTTTTATTGGAGTTCTGATTATCGTGGCTTACTAATTATCAGATATTGTAGGCTTTAATCTATATACATAATTGTGGTACTCGAACAATGTTTTGTCTTCTGTCATCCTCATGTCATAGTTAGCCCATTTCCTTCTGGTGGAGTTCAGCATTCTTCTGCAAGTTTTAACAATATGTTGGTTTTAAAAGGTTCTGAAGGAAGAGATCCTGGATTAGCCGCTATCGTTACATTGGCTTCGTCACTGGACTACACCACATCTAATTCGACACTCAAACTTCTTCTTCCTCTCGTACGTACCAGTACACTATATGCAGCTCCTTTTAGAGCAAATGTGAATCTTGTCTCATCCCTGTTCGGAGTCATAACAGAATGTTTTCGTCCCACAGGCTGACCCAGCACAGGCTCTTAATGTACCTGTTGTTCCTTTAGGTGCATTGCTATCTGCAGCTTATCCCCTTTCTTCCCGCCCACCTTATGTCTTGTCGTGGATGAATGACCTGATATCAGCACAGGGTATGATGCACCCAGAATTGTTGGAGAAGCTAATCCTTAACAATTTTTGTAAGTCAAGAATGTTCTGTACTTTTGCTGGGTTACTGCATTCGATACTTTAAGCTCTGGTGTAGTCCATCCATGATATGTTAGTGGGAAATAGTATTGTGGACTGATTTTGTGCAGGTTGTCAATCTGGACTTTCTATATTTATTCCTGTCTAATGACAAATTTTAGCATTGCACTACCTTATTACGCATATCAAATATCTTATTTTGGTTTTGCCTTTTGGGTGGGATTTATTGAGCAAAAAAAGCTAATGGGCATCGCCCCGGCCTTGGTGTGGCTAGCATCTTCCTTTAGGTTGCATTTGGATGGAGAATGGAGGGAAGTTAATTTTGGAAGAGGGCTTGAGGGGAGGATTTCAAATGAGTTCATATGATATGGATTTGAAGATGCCCAAAATGGCCAAAAAACTTACTAGTCTAGAAAACTGTTCGATTATGAGTTTTTCAGAACATGGTCAAAAGGATTTTATTAAGAATTTCCCATCCATTTGAAGTGATGAGTTTAAAATTTCAATGATATAAAACCATTCAGCCGTTTTGAATTTGATACAATGATTCAAATACTTCGGTTTTGAGTTTGATCCGTTTCCTATTTAATTATTATTCAGTAGATTTCAGAATCCACATTAAATGGAGTCATTTGAAATTCTCTCCTCGAATCCGTATCCCTCTATCCAGAGGCAAACCCAATGAACTTCTCTGGAATTATTAATTACGAATTCATGATTTGTAATAGCAAAAAAGCTAACTATTGCAAATTGATTATCGAGTTATTTTTATTACTTCTGCAGGTACTATTCCTGCTAAACTAATATTACAGCTGACAACTGCCTTCCGGGAAGGCGGGCTCCGAGACAGAAGTGGTACATTCTTTTACAAAGATCACATTCATAAGAGTAGAATTCCTGTTTTAGCCCTTGCGGGGGACCGGGATTTGATTTGTCCACCAGAAGCCGTATATGGTTTGTTTTCTTATCCTGCTTAAACTGGCGTATTCCTGTGAGTCTCCTAACAGGCCTTTTATTCATCTTTTTTTTTTTTTTTTT
>CACSLK010031655.1:382655-393275 GCA_902706635.1 Striga hermonthica | reverse complement strand
GTAACAAATTTCATAAAAATTTGGACAAAATCTCTGGCTAAAATTTTGTAAGGGGTTTAAATTTGTTAGCATATTTTTTCTAACACCTTTCACAATATGATCGGATTCTTTGAGATTTGTTTTATAACAAATTTTATAATTGTTACACAATATCCGCGGAAATTTAGAAAGGGGTTTGAAGTTTGTTAGCATAATTTTTTTTAAACAACCTTCACAATATGCAGTAATGCTCCCCTACCCACGGTGGACACATGTTAATATGTCCACCGCTTATGTGACATCCACACATTAGTGATGTAATATGTTCAAAAAGTACATCACCAATGTGTGTATGCCACATAAGCGGTGGGCGTATTAACATGTGCCCACCATGTGTAGGGGAGCATGATACTCACAATATGATCAGATTATTTATTTATTTTTTTTTATTTTTTTTAAAAAAAGTTGTCAGAAAAATACATAAATAGTACTTTTGACTTAAAAAAAATGACTGACTTACTTTTATAAGTAAGAAATAAAAATACACAAGTGATAAATGGTTCAAAATTGGATATTTGGATTGAATATTGCCAAGTCATTTTATTTGGTAACTAAATTGATCCTGTTATTATTGCCTAAATCCGTGTGAACCTCTTTAAAATTAATGATTTTTAGGTTTTCAAAACTCAAATAAATTAATATTCCATAAAATTGGAAAGCATTTGAATTTGAAAAATGTGAGATTTGAATGTGATACACATATTAAAAAATGTAGTACATTTTTGGTAAACAAATCAAATAATTTTGGTAAATCATTTTCAAATCAATTGATGCCCCATACATTGTTTGTGCATATTTAATTAAATTTGGTATGTTATTTTCTTTTTCAAAAAAATATAATTTTACACGTAAAAACCAATTTATTCCATTTTTAGTTATCAGATCTATTATGAAGTAACATGCAATTTCATATTCCTTACGGTATACCTCTACGCCGATTTTGTATGCTTTTTTTTTTTTAATAATAAATATATATTTTTTTTTTTAAATTCAAGTTTTTTATATTTCAAACACAATATACAACACATTTTATATCTTATATATATATATATAAATCGAATAATTTTTTCGTTTGATGTCAATCTTAATCCAATTATTTAGGAAAAAAGTTCAAATAAAATTAAAAGGCGAATGCAAATTATTTCAAATTTAGTCATCTTTTTATTTTTTTAATGAATTAATTTTGGGATGTATATTCGGTGTATATATGCTATTTTTTTTTTTTTTTTTNNTTTTCCAAATAGTAACACACTCCCAATACAACTCTTTTAAGGAACTCTTGATACACATTAAAAAATGTTTGCTAATAATTATCATCCGTAAAATGATCCTCTTTCTATTTCATCAAAAGAATCCGCGTGAATCTCTAAAATTTGACAGATTTTTAGGTTTTGAAAATTCAAATCAATTGATATCCCATAAAAGTTGACAGATTTTTAGGTTATGAGAATTTAAATCAATTCAGATTTTCTATCTATTTTTCTTTTGTAACAAAATTTGTTTGCTTTGAACTTTGTGTCAATCATTATCCAATTAGTTAGGAAATAAAATCAAATCAATTTAATGTCAATCATTGATTATATTACCAAATATGTGAAAATTCTATTTTCATTTTTTTTTTAAATTCAAATTATAGGTAGATGATACATGCACAACTACTATATAAACACCATATTGGTGTGATCATTGAACCAAACATTGACAAAAAATAGTGCGTCGCACAAAACAAACTTTTGAATAAGTTTTTCCACCCCCATTCAAAATGACTTTAGTTTTTGGAAAAAAAATCAAAGATACAAAAGAACTAATAGGCCAATGATCAAGCTACACATTATTATAATATTCCAATGCATTGAAGACGAGCGCAATTATCGAAACGTTCTTAAGATTATATTTCACGACTCTGAGGTAATGTGTACTTATATTATTATTTATATGCATCATTTTATGCTACATTTTTTTTTTGATTTTTTTATTTAATTATTGGATATGTACTTTCTTAGGTAGGATGAATTATTGGTATAATCCGACCCTTCAATATTCCACAATTCATCAACGAAATTGATGAAGGTGACGCATCTTAAAAATATACCAAGTGGAAAGTAATATTGTGATCTACAAACGGATAATTTGCACTTGAAGGATCATTATTAACGGCTAAACTAAGTTTCACAAGTGGAAGGACGAATCCATATTGTTTTGTGCGTTCTAAATTTTTGTTTATTTTTATTTCAAAATTTTATATATTTAATTTAAAATAATAAAATCTATTATGACAATTTAATATGATGAATTGTCTTATATTTTTGTAGATGTTACTAGATGGATGTTCCTGTACAATCTTTTCAAATATCTAGTCAAGGGAATTCCTACCGAAATGGTCGCCTTCTCTTTTATGGACTTAGAGTCAGAATTCTTAACATTATTTATTCATATTGTTAATCTAGTATATATAATAATGGATTTGAATGTTTTTTTAACATATAAAATGATTTTTAAATTTTTTTCGACATTGTGTAGAAAAAACATGAAGAACTGTACGCTTTGGGGCCAATATCTTGACCAGTTGATTGCTTTTGAGCATCATTAAACAAACTTAAGAATATTTTGTCCTCATCATGCAAATGTACCGTGCGGAGGAGTGGGGTGGTATTTCATTAATTTAATATAATAAACTCAACAAATAACTCGATATTTTTTTATTTTGATCGGCAAATCCAATATGTTTTTTAATTATGTGAAGTTCGAATAACCACATCAAAGGATGTGACCATACTCATCGGTGTTGATGTTCCCAAGTTTCGAGATTTTTGTAAGAGGTAAATATCATTTGATAAGGAAATGTTCAATAATATATAGATTTTATTTCATTATATTTAATAATTAGTGATGACATTATATTTCCTTTATTATATAATTTAAATTTTAATTTAAAATTACATTTTAAAAGGGACATAAATAATAAAGCCCAAACAAGGGTACTTAGGCTCGAAACCTTGGGCCGACCTTAGATGGGCGGCCCTCCAGAGAGCAATGGAGTCCGCCACTGTAGGGCATATGGTGTTGATATGGCTCATATATTGACAAAGGAAGGAGGCAGGTTAATGCCTGCGAGCGTAACGAAGCGAACGTAGCGAGGAAAGCGGAGCGACCGAGCGAAGTGAGCGGAGTAGAGCGAGCAGGGTATTTAAGTAAATTAATACCTTGTAGGGTTATAGTATAAATACATGGTGTATTGATGTATTTGTGACTATTGAGAATAATAAAGATCCCTCAGCCGCCGTGGACGTAAGCATATTGCCGAACCACGTAAATCTTGTATTATTTATTTTTTTTGTTTTTTTAATGCGTATGTCATATTGTCATCTCCACTCAACACATGAGCCTTCTTGATCGCCCAGTGACCTCGTCCAGGTAAGTAAGCGACTTGGTTTTAGGCCCAACTCATTTTTATACCTTATTTGCATATTGTCCTATTATCACAACATCCATGTGGGACAAAATTTTGATATTGCCGAATGAATTAAATTAATTTTAAAATGATATGAAAATAAAAGCTCAATTGATTTCCTTAATTTTATTTGGGTTAATCTGTCGTATTTTTTTAACAAATAACTTACAATTATTTTAGTTCGAATTTTCAATTTTCATAGCACCTAGAACATTTTTTTTCATTTAAGTTTTTTTTTTTATTATTTTTTTATTTTTTTATTTTTTTATTTTTAAATAAAAAATCAGCTGGTAAAAAATTCAAAAGAACACAACAAACATCAGATGAAACTAAAACAATAACCTGTACTGATTTTTAAATGAGACCTTATCTTGCTCCCTCTGAAAGGTGCAGTCACGTGTTTGTTATCCACTTCATGTATATAGGAAAGGAGAAATAAAATCAGGTAAAAATTGAATGCCAATTTAAGTTTTACCCTTAATTTGTGAATAAAAATGCAGTCACAAAACCAACCGGGGTCGACTCAAGTGGTGGTAAGCAGTGTGATGTCGTTTAAGTAAAGTCTCGAACAGTCGATCCTCCCGAACAACGCGACCCCACTAAAATCACGTTATAGAAATTCGATCGACAACTTAAAAAAAAAAAAATTGTGATGATGAATTGAGTGAATATAGACAACAGAGACACTACTAGCATGTCCTTTTTTAGCTCCTCCTTTAAAGCTGCAAGACACTACTAGGATATTTGTATCAATATGGCCATGCAAAAAATCGAAGCCATATTTCCTCTGTTCGACCTGTTCGAGCCCATCCCCTGTCCTTGTGCTCCTTTGTGAAAAAATAAATAAATAGAAAACCTTCAAACATGTATCATGTTGAGAATGCCAGTTTCTATAACAATTATTGAATTATTGATAATGGGATAAAGTTTTACTTGTCTCCCCTTTGTCCCCCTCGTGTTTTTTACCGAGTGATCAAGTTCGTTTTCGAACTGTGCTTTTCAATCAGGATTCGAATATATATATATATATATAATGGGGGATCACGTTTTCGATTGGAAGCAGGGTTAGTAAAATAGCTTTGATAGGAGTATTTTTTTTATTAAATGGATTCAAATGCATCAAGCTACATTCTAAATCAGGCCGAATACTATCTAAGCAAAGAGGATTCTGACATCCTCGATTTAGGACTAAGTTTACGAACTTTGCAGCCCGATCAGGCTTGTTATCCTTCTCCTCATGGTATGTTATGTTCATTTTTTTCATCATAGTCGTAAAACCTTCATAATCGAGAGAAATAGAAAACAAGTATTACTTGGGTTCAAATGTTTTAATTGCAGAGAATTGTGAACTCTTAGTCGATTGGCATCACCGTTTCAAAAGGACGACGAATTTAAACCCTCAAATGGTGATGAAGGAAAGCGGCCGTGATGGCGAAGAGTCAGAAGGGATTCAAAGCAAACAACGTTGGATGAGTTACGTGAAGGTCAACATGGATGGAGTGATTGTGGGTAGAAAAATCTGCATTCTCGAAAGTATGAATTACTCGAGTCTTGCTCTTCGACTCGAGGAAATGTTTGGTATGTATGTATAAGCCAAAAAAAAGAAGGGAAATTTATGCTTGTCTCGACTTTTATAGTCTTGTGCGAACAAATTTAACGATGGAATTTTTTTGTGCATTCGATTAGGGAAACAATCGAGTTCGGGTCTAAGGCTTTTCGAAGCAGAGTCGCGATTCTCGTTGGTTTACAAGGACAAGGATGGGCAGTGGAGGAACGTTGGGGATGTTCCGTGGATGTGAGTTCTCTGATTCTCATGTAAACTCATTAGAAGGCTAAATTTAGATTGAGGGATTTGAAATTTCTTGATTTTGGATGTGGGTTCTATGTTTCTCATGTAATTAAGACTACGTTTGGATTGAGAAATTTGAACTCTCTTGAATTTTGGATGTGAGTTCTATCTTTCTCTGTAAACTCACTAAGACTACATTTGGATTGGGATTTGAAAACCTCTTGATTTTGGATGTGATTTCTATGTTTCTCATGCAAACTCATTAAGACTACGTTTGGATCGAGAGATTTGAAAACCTCTTGATTTTGGATGTGAGTTCTATATATTTCTGATGTAAACTCATTAAGGCTACGTTTGGGTTGAGGGATTTGCAATCCCTTGATTCTGAATTTTTTGTCAATTGATTTCAAATCACTCAATAAATTCGTCAATCCAAACGTAGCCTAAAAGGCTTCTATTGCATATTAGTCGGCGGGTAACGATTTGATGCATGACACGGATGGTCGATCAGAATCGTTTTCGATTTTTTTTTTCATTGTCTAATGAGTAACTTAATGTTGTCTATGGCGATTATGATCAGGGAGTTTGTGGATCGTGTGAAGAGACTGAGGATTGCATGCAAGGATCAATATGACTTGAAAGCTTCTTAATTTAATATATATGGCTTACCAAAATGTATGTTGTTGTTATTATTATTATTACTATTATTGTTGTTGTTGTTTATTTATTTAAATAAAATTAAGTTTGGGCTTCCGGTATTAGCCTTTGCCTTAGTGTAGTATTCTCGAAACGGGCAGTGGCTTGCAAACCAGCCAGTTGGCCCGCCTAAGAGGATGGCCTTGGGCCTTTATATTGCAACTGAGTTTAATAAGAATATTACACAATTTATCTTTAAATTTTATTTTATTGTATATTTAAGATTTTTTTTAAAAAAAAAAATATTGTAAATATACTAACTTTCACAGATTATTTTTGGTTTATGCTAAGTTTATTTTTATCATTAATTTTTAAATTGCATCAATTTTTGTTTATAACTAGTTTATGAAAAATATATATATGGAAGAGCGAACATCTTTCACTCCATTATATACACTCTTTGTTTTACATAATGTTTATGTAGCGCACCGTACGAATGGAAAATAAAAGAAGAGTAATCTCTCTCGAATAAGTAATTTTTCTTATTCAAATTCAACGGAGTAAAACAAAAGTGGAGGGATTCTTAAATAAGACTCCTCAAAGTGATAGATTACTAGGTTATCCAATAAGACAATGATTCTAATAAGTAATATAATAAATAAGTTTCTTAACAAATTTAGAATTCCATCAATTATAATTAAACAAAGAAAATAAATAATTAACTAAATCAATGATGATAGAAGATATCTTGTCTTCATCAATCTCCCACTTTTGAAAAAAAATTACCCTCAACCCGTCTTTATCTCATCTCCAACCAACGAGACACATCTTTGCTTGGGTATCGAGATTGGAAATACGCCGAGACCAAAAAGACTCCCGACTTCCAATTGGCTTCACGCTCGCCTCTCGCAGAAGTCTGCTAGATGTCGCAGCATAACTGGACTAACTAGGGGGCTCTATGGAACTTGCCCAAGCCCACCTATTATGTTCACCTTACTTAGCCACACGAGTAGTCACACGACCTATCACATGACTCGTGACACAATGCCAAAATGTCTGCTATATAATTAAATTTTCATGAACTTAATTTAGATTTCCTTAAGTCTGTTAAATTAACTGAATTAGTACGGTTTGCAGATCATTTCTAAATGATGATTTTCGTCTGTTATCTTGTTACTTTTACCAACCCCTTTTCCATTTATATTTGCTCAATAAACAGATATAGGAACCAATTGTCAAAGTGAAGAACTTTATATGGAGATGCTGGAATGGCTTTATAGGCACCAACTGTCAGCTGAGGCAAAGAGGAGTGGAAGTGGATGCAATCTGTAAGAATTGTGGGGAAGAAGCGGAGACCCTGAAACATCTATTGTTCTATTGGAGAAGAACTGAAGTCTGTTGGAGGTTGTTAGGTGTTCATTGGCAAAGACTGGAGGCTGGGAGTTGTTCTTTCATGGAGTGGTCGGCTGAGACTATGAATGCTAGAGGGTTCAAAGCCATCAAAGATAGGTTGAGCATATCCACATACCTCCTTTGGTGGCTTGGAAGACAAGAAATTGTTGAATTTTTGGAAGGTAGTGGAGTCAATGACGAAGGTAGATAGGGCCCAGGGGGCCTTGGGCCCCCTTGAATTTTTGTTTACAAAATTTATATATATATATATATATATATATATATATTGTAAAATATGTACAAAAGATATTTACATTATATTAATAATTAAAAATTATTAAAAATCAATATATATATATGTATCATATATATATATATATAAACATGTATGTGTGTGTGTGTGAAGAAAATACTATAAAATATGTATAAAAATGTAAAAAATATTTTGTATTAATAATTAAAACTTATTTCATGTGCTATTTTTATATAAATTGATATTATCATTTATATACTGAAAAATGTACTAACAATCATTATATTTCAAATTTCTTGATAACCTTTTTAAATTATTTATAAGGATTTATATTTTGCTCTCTTAATTGTAAATCGATTTAGAGATTTATAAAACCGAGTATTTAGTTGGATTGTTACATCTTTGATTTTTTGTACTCTTTTTGTGTACTCACATATTACTTACTTTATTTATTATTTTCTTAAAAAATGTTCATTCGATAAGGTCTCATCAACAAAAATGCTATGAATGTGGTGCAAAAGTTCAATTTAATTTTTTTAACCAAAACACTTATTATTCAATAAATTATAGATGTTGAGCTTAAATTATAAATACATATAAAAATCTCATTTTTTATTTTATTTTATTTGTTTAAAAGATATCGGTGATACGGATTTTACGTTTTTACAAACTTGATTGTACACGTATCTATATTTATATTTGTAGTAAATACAATTTTATATGAAATGAGTATTTCGACTTAAACTATAAGGTCGTTATTTGACATTTTAAATTGGGCCCTCCTGGATAAAATTTCTAGATTCGTCGCTGTGTGGAGGGAAAGATAACTTCTTAAAGACCCGCCTGAGCCAATGTGGAGGGAAAGATGAACTAATTTGGCATCGGAACAGAAAAGTGGGGACTAGAGAAGGCCAAGGACTTGGGTTGTCACTAATTCACTTGCTAGTTTATCTTTGGCCTATTTCGCCGTGGAGGGGGATAATTTGTTCATTTTCGGTTTGGAGAGAGCCAAGTCTTTGTAATCAGTTGAGCCCGTGTATGTATCAGTTTTGCTATGAAGTCAACTATTGTATATAGTAAAACAGTTTGTTTCATAACAAAACTAATTTTTGTAATGGAGTTTAACAAAAATTTTTGGTATCCCATTTGAATAAAAAAAAGATTAATTGTGTTATGAAGAAGTTTTCCAGAACATAGTTTTTTTGACCCGAATCGCTCCGACGGGTCGACCCAGAAACTGGAGCCGAAATCGGTCTGTGTGGACTATTTGGACTGGGCAATAAAGGACCCGGTCAAACCCGGTCAAAACTCGGCCAACCCGGCCTTGACCCGGCCGACCCGAGGCATTGACTCGACTGGGTCAACCCAGTTGACCCGGCCCATATATATATTTCTTTTATTTTTTTTAATTTTTTGTGTTGAAAAATAAAACTATTTATGTATGTTAATATGGTAAATATTTATCATGAGATAGATATTATTAACATTTAATGTACATATTTTATACACAAACATTTAATTTTGTTACTTTTATGTATATTTATATGATAAAAATACTCTATATATAACTTAAAAAAATTTAAAATTAATTATCTGATTCAACAATTGACCCAATGACCCGACGGTTGAACCGGTGATGCGATAACTCGGAGACCTGCCCGAGTGGATTACCGGTCTCAATTTAAAAACTATGGTTCCAGAATGCTTGGCTTTTGACTGCAGTCGTATCGTGCAAAGAGAACTGTCCAAAAAATGAATTATTGGGTCTTATAAACTGTAATCTATTATGTAAAAGTGGAATTTACCACTAGTAAATCTTATCTACATTATTCTATTTAATATGCATTGGGTTGTATGCCTTAAGTTTTGCCTATAAAAGGCAAGAGAAGTGTTCATTTATTGTACAAGAAAGTGACGGACGAAAATAGAAAGAGGAAGAGAGAAAAGTTTGCTATAATTTATATCCGGTTTTTATACATTGTGTTTTTTATATCCCCTGTATTTTATAACACGTTATCAGCACGAGCGCTCTACCCGGTCAAGAAAAGTAGGATATACATACATATTACTATTATTCTTGACAAGTTAGGCTCTGCCACAGTCAAAGATATATATACATATTGCTATTATTTTTGACAAGTTAGGCTCTGCCACAGTCGAAAATATATATATATTACCATTATTCTTGACAAGTTAGACTCTTCCACAGTCGAGATATGTATACTAAATATGATATTATCTACACGTTACCATTATTATTGGCAAATTAGGCTATGTCATAGTCAATAATATGTGGTGATATGATATTATTAAATTTGCTTATGAATTATTTTTCAAGTTCTAATAAATGTTATTATTTATGCTTAACACTCACAAAAATGGTTTACCCAGTAATGTGGCGTGAAATTTATAACTGTTTATTCATGTACTTACCATAAAAATTATCAAATAATGTGGAGCATTTTTTTACTTGTTTTGTTATATTCGCGAAAATATTCATCAAATAATTCGAAATTTTTTTTTAAGGTAATATACATGATTAATTAGAATTTTATGATCATAAATGATTAATTAGCAAATATTATATCATTAAATTTGTTTCCAACGGCTAGTTAACGGCTATATTGTAACGGCTATTTACCAATATCAATATATATCACTACAATTCATTTTCATAATACAAACACTCAAAATATATTGTTTTAAGAAAAAAAAAATGTTTGATCCATTACTTATAATTACCATTATCTTGTTTATTATTTATGTTTTCCTAATTTTCAAAATGATGTATCGTACTGTTGGATTTAAATTTTATGTATTAGGCCTTTGTATAATGTGTTTACTATTTGCTCTTATGTACGTATTGAAGAATTAATGATTATATATGTAATTTTTCGAATCTAAGCATTGATGTTTTATTTTATAGTTATCATGGCAAATCTGGTCAAACTTGAATTCGAATCTCTCGATATCTCTGGGAAAAATTATATAGCATGGACATTGTATGCCGAAATACATTTGGCGGCAAGGGGATTGGAAAAAACAATAATATCCCCGAAT
>CACSLK010031655.1:277797-292902 GCA_902706635.1 Striga hermonthica | reverse complement strand
TTTTTTTTTTTTGTTGGAATCTTGTTTTTTGGTGATTATGATTCATAATGATAAATAATGGTTATTACAATCATAAAAAATAATATAAGGAAAAGGACTTTTTATTGCAAACAATTTTTTACAAAATCATTCTTCCTTCTATTATAATAGTATAGATAGATAGTTGTGATATTTCTTGATTTTTCATCACATGTCCTATGAATAATGGAAATTTGCCCTATCTTGACTCGTGCCTCTTTTATTATTTGTAATAAATAAATGTAATATATCAAGTGACTTGCGGGAATTTGAAGTATGTTGATTTAATCTATCAATATAAATACTACGTTTAAAATATAAATACTACGTTTCCCTGTGCATCCGGAAACCGGAAGGTCCCTGTACCAAAAAACAAAATATATAAATACTACGTTTAAAATAGGCTACATTTCAAAGCATGATATGATTGTCAACTTTACAGATGTACGTATCGTGGTTTGTAGAAATAATAACAGATCATTACGACTATATTATAGGTTGGGAAAAAATGTTAGAATTAAACACAGGGTGTTGGACGATCAACATTGGTGCTAGGAGCTTGTGAAATGACAACACAAAAACCATGTTGCTGAAAATATATTCTTTGTATTAATTGCAGCTAAAAGGAGATGAAATACATGCCATATATATATAGCCCTACAGTAACCCTATAACCTGCAAACCCTAGACTAGAAACCAATGAGCAGATCCCACGTGTTGCATGCTGACATGCATAACAGCTAAGGGAAATACAGCTAAGAGAAGAGAGAGCTGAAGTGAGTACAAAGATGCTAACTAATTTTGTCATCTTGCTTATCACTCCCCCTCAATTCTTGTGCAGGTGAAGAAATGACTTGAAGTTGTTTTTGGAGCCTGGAAAAGAATTGGAGTGACAGTGGTTTAGTCAAAATGTCAGCTACTTGATCATGAGTGGGGACATGATGAACTTTGAGAAGATGATTAGCAATTTGATCACGAACAAAGTGAAGATCAATTTCGATGTGTTTAGTGCGAGCGTGGAGGACTGGATTACTGGCCAGAGAGATAGTGCTTAAGTTGTCTATCCACACAATGGCTGTCTGAGGCAGGGAGACATGAAGTTCCTTTAATAAGGACTGAATCCAGGTGATTTCTGCAGTTGCATGGGCAAGGCTTCTGTACTCGGCCTCAGTGCTTGATCTGGAAATGGAGGCTTTCTTTTTGGAACACCAAGAGATAGGATTTCTTCCTAGATAAACACACAAACCAGTGATGGATTTTCTATCATCCAAATCAGCACCCCAGTCTGAATCTGAAAAACCAGTGAGAATAGGTGAGGACTGTTTTGTGTAGTGGAGGCCATGAGTAGAAGTTCCTGCCAGAAACCGAAGTATTCTTTTGGCAGCCTTAAGGTGTGTGTCCAAAGGTGTTTGCATGAATTGGCACACTTTGTTTACACTGTAGGCAATGTCTGGCCGAGTGATTGTCACATACTGAAGAGAGCCCACTAAGCTTCTGTAAGCTGAGACATTTTCAATAGGAGAACCTTGGGTTTTGGTTAAAACAGGAGTTGTGAGCATAGGAGTGGGGACAGGTCTGGCTTCTAGCATGTTGGTTTTATTGAGAAGGTCCTTGATGTATTGAGTTTGAGAAAGATGAATTCCCTGAGGAGTCTTTACCACTTCAATACCTAAAAAATGATGAATTTCCCCAAGGTCTTTTAGGGAGAAAGCAGCCCCAAGGTGTTTAATGGTATGTTGAACTGCAGTGGCATCATTTCCAGTGACTAGAATGTCATCAATGTAAACAAGAAGCCAAATTAGTGTGGAACCTGTCTTTTTGACATAAAGAGATGTGTCTGCCTTTGAGTGACTGAAATGAAGCTTCTGTAGAACATCCTTCAACTTAGTGAACCAGGCTCTGGGAGCTTGTTTCAAGCCATAGATGGACTTGTGCAGTTTGCACACAAATGAGGGATGGTTCACTGATTCAAAGCCAGGTGGCTGAGTCATGTACAGATTCTCCTCAATATTCCCATGCAAGAAGGCATTGTTGATGTCTAATTGCCTTACAGTCCAGTTGTTCATTAATGCTAAGGAGAGAACAAGTCTAATTGTTGTGGGTTTGACCACAGGGCTAAAGGTCTCAGTGAAGTCAATGCCTGGGGTTTGGCTATACCCTTTGGCAACTAACCTGGCTTTGTGCCTAGCTATAGAACCATCAGCATGATGCTTGACTTTAAAAATCCATTTACAGCCAATAGCAGTTTTTTTCTGAGGTAGAGGAACCAAACTCCATGTGTGATTAGCAAGTAAGGCATTGTATTCAGCTTGCATAGCACTGGTCCATGTAGGGTGAGACAAGGCTTCAGTGTGAGAAGCAGGTGCATTGTTGTCCAAGTAATCTGCCAAAAAGACTTTTGGCTTAAGATGACCAGTCTTTGACCTGGTTACCATGTGATGTTGACCAGTAGTTGTACCTGCAGGGTTAGTAGATGGAGCATGGATATGATCAGACATAATTGGCAAGTCAACAACAAGAGGGATTGTAGTGTGACTTGAGGCAGTGGATTGAGGTGTAGACTGTGAGGAAGAAGAAACAGAAGATGGAGATACAGGAGAAGTAGTGGAGGTATTGCTGGTTTGAGTGCCTGATGGGGTGGAAGGAGGTGAGTGGGATGATGGTGGGTGACTATTGGTTGTAGCTTGAGGTAAAGAAGCATGAATAATGGGAGGGGCATCCATGTGAGGGAAGGTGGAGGGTACAGTGGTTGTGGTTGCTGAACTTTTATGGTAGGGAAATTTAAGTTCATCAAAAACAACATCTTTGGAAACTATGATCTTCCCTGTGGGTAATAAGACCTTAAATCCTTTGTGCTTGGAACTATACCCAAGGAATGTGGCAGGTAAGGATCTAGGTTCTAGTTTGTGTTTGTTGTAGGGCCTTAAGTTGGGATAACACAAGCAGCCAAATATTTTAAAAGTGGTGTAGTTGGGTGTATGGCCATATAGTTTTTCAAGGGGTGAGGTGAAACTGAGGGATTTAATGGGTAATCTGTTGAGAGTATAAACTGCTGTGTGGAAAGCATCATCCCAGTATCTTAATGGGACTTTAGAATGAGATAGAAGAGCTAACCCCATTTCAACAATGGTCCTATGTCTTCTCTCAGCTAGGCCATTCTGAGATGGGGTATAGGGACAGGAGATCCTGTGGGAAATGCCATGATCTGTAAAAAGTTTGGTGAGTGCTGTGAATTCACCTCCTCCATCACTTTGAACATATTTGATTTTGTGGTTAAGTTGCTTTTCAGCTGAGTTTTTGAAGTGAACAAAGGCTTCAAACACATCTGATTTTCTTTTGAGAAAGTATATCCATGTGAACCTTGAAAAATGATCAATGAAACACACATAATAATGTGAGTTTGAGTGAGATGTGATGGGTAAGGGACCCCACACATCAGTGTGAATAAGCTGTAAAGGTTCATTATAAATAGACATAGACTCAGATGAAGGTAAAGAGTGAGCTTTTGCTTGCAAACAAGATCCACAAACAAACTTTTCATTAATAAGATAAGGTTCATTACAGATTTTCATAACTTTAAGAACTACATCAATGGCTGCATGACCTAGTCTAGAGTGCCATAGCTCAAGATTGGCTGTTTTATTGCAACTGGTAAGGAAAGCTCTTGGCATTGAAGAAACTGGTAAAGAAGATGGCTTGTACTTGGTGTTTTGTGAAATCTGAGCATCAAACTTGTAGAGACCTCCCTCAAGAGAGCCTTTGAGAAGAACTTTGTGAGTGTCCTGATCCTTGATAAGATAAAACGTAGGATGGAACTCAAAAAAGACACAATTATCTCTTGCAAATTGAGAGACACTAACTAGATTCTTTGTGATGGAGGGAACATGGAGCAGGTTTCTTAGCAAAAAGGGTTTATTTTTCATGTGAGATTTAAGGAATGAATTGCCAATATGTCTAATGCATAAGCCAGTTCCATTACCTATCTGCAGTTTGTTGTTGCCTTGAAATTCTGAAGCCAAGTTGAGATTAGAGAGGTCATGAGTGACATGATTGGTTGCTCCTGAGTCAGCAAACCAACTAGCTTCTGACATAGTGTCACTTTCTTGGCTTAGAAAGTGGGCTGATGGTTGAGAAACTTGAGGTGGAGAGGCTTGAGCCACTTGAGCTTGAAGATTTGTAGGTCCAGGATAGGTAGAGTCATACCTGTGGAAGCACATGTCTGCAGTGTGATTTGTATAGCCACACAACTGACAAGCTGGCCTGGAGTTACCTCTAAAATTTCTGCCCCCTCTGCCTCTAGCATTTCTCCCCCTCCCTCTGGTAGAGAAGTTATTGTTCCTGCCAAAGGAGTTTTGAAACTGAGGGTACTGAGGTTGATTTCCAACTTGGTTGGTTGGTCCTTTGTGAGTATTGTTGTTGTTGTTGCTCTGTGAGACAAAGTGAGCTGAAGGGCTTGAGCCATCAAGGTTGATGGTTGGTTGATTTTGAAGATCCATTCTGGATTCCAAGCTTAAGAGCATAGAGTGAATCTCATTTAAGGTGTAGGGTTCAATTCTGGTGGTCACTGCAACAACAACCGGGTTGTACTCGTGGCCAAGTCCACCAAGGATGTGGAGAATTTGATTTTGCTCACTTACTGGTTCACCTGCTGTCCCCAAAGCATCACAACAATCTTTGACTTGAGATAAGAACTCCCTCATGGGCATGCTGCCTTTTCTGAGTGTCTGGAGTTGCAGTTTAAACTGCATAAGTCTTGCCTTTGACTGGCCTGAGTAGTTGGACTCCAAAGCTTGCCAGATCTCCCTTGAGGTGTTCTTTCCTACCATCATCACCAGGAGATTTTCAGAAAGTGAAGAAAGGAGCCAGCTTGCAAGCAGTTGATCTTGTCTCACCCAACTCACATACTCAGGATTAACTTGGATCTGCCCTTCTGTGGTGGTGGTTTGAGATGGAGCCAGATCTGTGTTGGAGATGAAATTTTCGAGGCCATACCCCTTTATTGTTGTGAGAACTTGTTGTTTCCAAAGAAGAAAATTTGAATCATTCAGTTTCAAAGAGACAAGCTGATGATGAGGTTGAATGAGATTTGATTGAGTGTTGGTAACCAAAGGGGGGGTTGATGTGTGGCTAAAAGTAGAATCTGCCATTTGTGATGCTGCACTCGAGAATAAAGGTTATGGTGTGTTGGATAAGAGAGAGCATCAGAGACAGGTCAAAAGCCTGCTCTGATACCATGTTGGACGATCAACATTGGTGCTAGGAGCTTGTGAAATGACAACACAAAAACCATGTTGCTGAAAATATATTCTTTGTATTAATTGCAGCTAAAAGGAGATGAAATACATGCCATATATATATAGCCCTACAGTAACCCTATAACCTGCAAACCCTAGACTAGAAACCAATGAGCAGATCCCACGTGTTGCATGCTGACATGCATAACAGCTAAGGGAAATACAGCTAAGAGAAGAGAGAGCTGAAGTGAGTACAAAGATGCTAACTAATTTTGTCATCTTGCTTATCACAGGGGCGACGGATCCAGAAATTTTCATGAGCCAAGACAAAAAATAGTTCCAAGAAATTTTTAACTATATTGTACAAAACACTTATATTAATAGTTAAATAAATCGTTGGAATAATCGGGTGTTGAGGGGTTTTATTATTAATTTACATTTGACTTGATGTTAAAAAATGAAATTGAGAATGATGGCTGTTATTTATTTTGCGTTTTATTATTATTAAAAAATATACCAAAAATATTTTTCAATCCTTTTTTTTTTATTTGTAATAAGAAATAAACAAGTCATTTTGAAGTATAATTTATCAATTAAAGAAAAGTCTGAATATCATCATTTTTGTTTTTTTTTTTATATAAATATTTCTTGTGGATTATCTTCTATACATGTAGAGTTTTTCATTGTCGATTTTCAATCTTTGTAATTATATATGTTAATTCATAAGGATTCGAAATAGTCCATTCAAAGATGAATCTTTATCCAGAACATCCAAATTTAAACGCTAGCTGGGTAACTTGAATTGTAAATATGTTTTAGAAGTCAATAACATTTATATATATATTATTTTATATATGATAACTTAAAATAGTCATAAATTCATATTTTATATGTAAATTAAAATAATTATATCTATCTGATCTCTATCAATAATAAAACTTTAAATATTTATCAATTATAATTGAAAAGCAATTAATTTATCTATCAACCTTATTATATGATACTAAAAATGTTATAATATAATATCGTACAATCTGAAAGATGATGTGTATCTTGTAACTTGATCATCTTGCATTGTTGTATCAGGTTTGTGCTTTCTGTATGTGCTTTCTGTTTCTTTAGTTTTGTTCTTTGTTTTTTTGGTCTATGGGTGTTGGAGCAAGCCTGTAGACTAGGTTTTGTTGTAGTGGTTTTATAGGTTTGCTTCTTTGTAGTGGCTCCTGTGAGCTCAGTTAGTGTCTATCTAGGTCGGCATGAGGTGTGTCCTCTCATTTGTTATTTTTGTTTGTGTTGATTATTGGCTACAGGGGCGGACGCAGACTTTTAAGGCAACAGGGGCACAAATTATGGTTAACGCCGAAGTTCAACAGTCAAATCAATATTGAACCAATTATAAAATTAAAAATATTAAATCTTGAACAAACATCTTGTTTCTTATTTGATAGCTTGGGTTGAGTCTCACATTCTCATTTTACGAATAGGGACACATTTGATCCAATCACAATATAGTATACACATTTATGTATAATATATTTTTATTTTATGTATTTTTGTAGGGAAAATGAAATAAACAAGAAGTTGAGTATAGCATAAACATAATTCCACAACTTTAAAAATAACATACTATTAAAGGTTAAATAATTCTAAACATTTTATTTTTATTTTTTTATATTGAAATAACTTTGCAAAATAATTAATAACATGTATTTTTTAATGTTTATAATTATACATTTATACATATAACATATATACATATTATATTACTAAAAAATTCTATAGGGGCCCGTGCTCCTACGGGCTCCTATGTAGGTCCGCCTCTGATTGGCTAGGTTAGTCACAGTTTGTATTTGAACATTGTTCTCGATTTCGTTTTTATATAATTCCTCTATCGTTTCGAAAAAAAAATGATGGTTTGTATCATTTTATATAAAAACAAAATATTATTTTGTAAGAACTATATAATATTTAAAATAAAAAATTATAATTATATTTTTACACATATTAATTTATGATTAGCATATCCCCCTATATATAATTCTCGAATGCGCTGAGCCTACGTGGCTGCTTCTTGTGCTTTGGAATCCTACTTGGCAAATAATCATGCTTCGTAATTAGGTTTGGACAAATAATATTTATATATTAATAATTAATAATCTAGGTTCAGACATTCCATAAATATTATTTAGTTAACTTAGGTATTTTAATATCACGTGTACTAATATAACCCTTTAATTCTTCGTAATTCTACATAGTGAGACATTAAGTGACTAATATGTCCCTGACTTTTTATCTTCCTACAATTACCTATTGAATTTTAAATGTATTTTAAAAGTTGATAACTTTTGTATTTCTTATGAGTTTTACATATATAATATATCAAATTAATCATCTTTTGATGATCTTCGATTTAACATCCATATTGTATATATGAAATTAATAAATTATATTTATATTTATAATAATAAAAAATAATAATATTTACTAAAATTCATTAGAAAAATAAAATTATTTCTCAAGTGATATATTTATGTTTAATGGAGTTATATGTTGTAAGTTATAAAAAAAAATTATTATAATATAACACAAGTAAGTCACACAAACAAAAAGTGTCATACTAAATATATAATAATATATTTATTTTTATAAAAAGTATTTAAATTTTCAACTACTTTTTCTCATTAATTTTAGATTTTAAGAAAAAAAAATTAGCAAGCACCCGTGTAATACACGAGTGTTGTACTAGTGTTAACTATATTAGCATAAAAAATTGAGCCTAGGCTCGCCTACATGTGGGTTCGCCCCTTAAACAGGCTTCTTTATTATTGTTGTTGTTCTTGTTACATATTTGTTAATATTTCGTTTTACAGTAATTAAAAATAAAAAAAATTCCAATGTGTAGACGCGCGTGGCTTCCACCAGAGCTGGTGGGATGCTTTGTCTATATCATTATCTTATTATTGGACTAATTTGATAGTCTCTAATCCAGTACTTTCAATAGTGTTTTTTCGCGCGCAATAGCGCAATCTCATCTGTTATCGCGACATAGTTCTTCCCAAAACGCAGACGCTAAATATGACGTGTGAAGAAAAAGAGATTTAGCAGGAGCATGTGACTTGAATGTAAAGAAAATCGATTTTTCATTACTAATCCATCTCTCTGCTCATACATATATATAGCTGCATATGGAATAATCTAGATGCTAGACAAATCATTGGCTATTACTCTATCCTCATCCAATAAGCTAGTACAATGTGCTGTCACTCAATCATTGGCTCTTGTATCATGCATGGCTCGTGTGAGGGAATCTTTTCTGTTTTCTGCATAGCTACTGTACATGCATGTCCTTGTACATGGGAGTGCTCCATTTTGCATGGTCATCTCATGAGCTGATTTATTTGCATGAGCTCCTTCAATACTCTCCCTCCATTCGATTGCTCTTCTAGCCACCACTTTAAGTTTATTTCTGAGGAGCAAGAAGAATTGTCCTGTGAGGGCCAGAGTAAAACAATCTGCAATTTGGTCTACACCAGACACATGAAGGACTGCCAGTTTCTTGTTAATCACTTTGTCTCTAACAAAATGCAAATCAAGCTCAATATGCTTTGTTCTTGAATGTGATATTGGATTGGCTGCAAGGGACACAGCACCTTGATTATCTACCCAAATAACTGGGATTCTTTTTGGTTTGAACCCTAATTCCTCAAGCAAAGATTGAATCCATGCCACTTCACAAGTTGCATTAGCAAGGCTTCTATATTCATCCTCTGTACTTGACCTTGAAACTGTTGGCTGCTTCTTTGAGCTCCATGAAACAAGGTTATTTCCAAGGAAAACACAATATCCACTTACAGACTTTCTATCATCCAAATCATTTGCCCAATCTGCATCAGCAAAAGCATTGATGTGCAGTTCACTATTCTTAGTAAAGTGCAGTCCATAATCTTTTGTACCTGCTAGGTATCTTAGAACTCTCTTCACAGCTTTCCAATGCAAATCTAAAGGATTTTTCATGAACTGACTTACTTTGTTTACTGCATAACAAATGTCAGGTCTTGTTATAGTGGCATATTGGAGAGCCCCTACAATACTCATGTATAGTTTCCCATCTTCAAAAGGTTGTCCTTTGAATTTTGACAGTTGATGGTCTGCCACCATTGGATTACTAAGGCCTTTAGCTTCCAGCATCTTAACCCTTTTAAGGATTTATTCAATATATGATTTCTGACTAAGGAACAAGCCTTCTGAGGTTTGATCAATTTGAATTCCCAGAAAGAAGTTCAAGTTCCCAAGGTCCTTTAATGAAAAATGAGTGTGGAGCTCATTAATAACAAGCTGAAATGCTGTATTATTTGACCCTGTTATGAGGATATCATCCACATAGGTAAGCACCAAGATGGTAGAGTCATGGTTATGCCTGAAATAGAGTGAAGGGTCAGCTTTAGAAGTGATGAAACCAATTTTGCTTAAGGTGGCACCAAGCTTAGAGGACCAGGCCCTTGAGGCTTGTTTCAAGCCATAAAGTGATTTGTGGAGCTTACAAACCAATCCTATCCCTTGATCAAAGCCAGGAGGCTGTTCCATATAGAGCTCACTATCAACATCACCATGGAGGAATGCATTGTCCACATCAAGATGCCTAATAGGCCACTGAAGAGAAAGTGCAATTCTAATGATGACCCTAATAGTAGTAGGCTTGACCACAGGACTAAAAGTATCAGTGTAGTCAAAACCAGCTATTTGAGTATATCCCTTCGCAACTAATCTTGCCTTGTACTTGGCAATAGAACCATCAACATGTTTTTTGAGCTTGAACACCCATCTACAGCCAATGAGTGACTTGTGAGGTGGCAGTGATGTGAGAGTCCAAGTTTTGTTCCTTAACAAGGCTTCATATTCCTGTTCCATTGCTTGTTTCCATGCAGGATGATCCAAGGCCTGGTCATGATGTGTAGGTTCACAATTGGTAAGAGAGAAAAGAACCTTAGGTTTGGAAATGCCAGCCTTAGTCCTTGTGATCATGGGGTGTGATGGTTGTTGAAGAGAATGAGCATCCCTTGTGAGCAACCTGTCTGTAGAAGAAACACTAGAGGGTAAGTCAGTACAGGTTGTATCATTCTCAATAGGTAAATGAACATATAATTGGCCCACAGGAATAGAAGATGGAGAAGGAGATATAGGTGAAGGCTGGGAATGAGGTAAAGAGGATGCTGGGGAAGAATCTTGGGATGGAGAGGAACTAGAAACTTGAGGTGGCACAAAAGATGGAATGAGAGGTGGCATAGAAGGAATGTCATGAGAAGATGGAGAAACAACAATCTTGGACTGAGAGGAGTAAGGAAAAGTGGCTTCATAAAAAATAACATCTCTGGTGACAATGACTTTGTTGTTAGGCAATAAGACTTTGTAACCTTTATAGTGAGGACTATATCCAATGAAGGTTCCTTTTGCTGATCTGAAATCAAGTTTATGTTTGGTGTAAGGTCTCAGATGGATGTAGCATAAGCATCCAAAAGTCTTAAGGAAAGAGTAATCTGGGATTTTGGTAGTAAGGGCTTGATAGGGTGTTTGAAAGTTCAGAAGTTTTTTTGGTGTCCTATTTATAAGAAAGACAGCTGAAACAAAAGCATCATCCCAATGGGTTTGAGGTACACAGGACCTTGCTAGTAAACACAACCCAACCTGCACAATATGCTTGTGTTTCCTTTCAGCTAAACCATTCTGAGCTGGAGTATAAGGACAAGATATTCTATGCAAAATCCCATTATCAGAAAATAAACCACTCAATGCCTTATACTCAGTACCACCATCACTTTGGAATGCTTTAATTTTCTTGCCATACTGAGTTTCCACCAGAGTTTTAAAATGAACAAAGACTTTGGCCACTTCAGATTTTTGCTTCAAAAGATATAACCATGTATATCTGGTAGCATGATCAATAAATGAAACATAATATCTATAGCCATTCACAGAAAGTAAAGGTGAGGATCCCCACAAATCAGAATGCACAAGATCAAAGGAATCATAGGATTTTATTTCAGCACTTGAAAAAGGTAGCCTATGGCTTTTGGATTTCATACAAGCTTCACAAATGAAAGTCTCATCACAATCAGAAAACTTAATGTTGCTATTTTCTAGTGCTCTTTTCACAACATCAAAAGAGGCATGCCCCATTCTATCATGCCAAACACTCAAATCTACTCTATGCTCAGCTGAATTCACCCATATAGCCTTATTATTGGAAGAAAAAGAAGGAGTGCTGCATCTTGAAGTCCCTTTCCTTTGTGATAGCTTGAAATTGTAAAGACCATCTTCAACTTTCCCTTGGAGTAGAACTTCCCCTGAGAGCTGGTCCTTCACAACACAATGGTTGGCATGAAACTCAAAGTAAACTTTGTTGTCCTTAGCAAATTTGGAAACACTTATAAGGTTTTTTTTTATATGAGGGACATGAAGAAGATTTTGAAGAATAAAGCTGTGAGAAGAGTTTGTAGGGCCAATTATAGATTTACCATAATGAGATATTGACAAACCTGTTCCATTACCCATGAGTACTTTATCTGAACCATGATATTCTGACCCCAAGTTGAGATTGTTCAGATCATATGTGAGGTGACTGTTAGCTCCAGAATCAGGATACCAGGAACTTTCAGAGAGATTGTCACCAGTTCCTGCAGCAATGGCTTGATTTGGAGATTGATTAACTGTAGCCATGTGAGAGCTCATTGTTCCTTGCCCAAGATTGAAGCTCTCATTGTTGTTGTTGAAGTTGGAGGCACATAGTTGAGATCTTCCCTATAGAAACACCTCTCTGCAGTGTGGTTATTCCTGAAACAGATCTGACATCTTGGGCCATTGTTGTTTCTTCCTCTTCCTCTTGAATTCCCTGATCTGAAACCACCTCTATTTCCTCTACCAGCCATGTTTTTTGCTCCTCTTCCTCTGTTGCTTTGTTGTCCTTTTCTTTGACTGAAGTTCTGAGCTGCAAAGTTGGCAGATGGAGTAGAGCCTTCTGTTCCAAACTGGGCTTGTTCAAATCTTTCAAGTCTTGCCTCGAAGGTGAGCAACAAGGAGGTGAGCTCAGCTATGGAAAAAGCCCCTTCTTTAAATGAAACAGTGACAACAATGGGGTTGTACTCTTGGCCTAATCCAAACATGATGTAGAGAAGATGATCATCTTCTGGGATCTTACATCCTGCTGCCGCTAAAGCATCACAAATCCCTTTGATCTTGTTGAGATAATCTCTCATAGGTTGTGTGCCCTTTTTGCTGCTTTGAAGCTGTTCCTTGAGTTGCAAGATCTTGGCTCGAGATTGACTGGAAAAGCTGATTTCAAGAGTGCTCCAGATCTCATGAGCTGAATCTAGCCCAACAACAGTAATGAAGATCCCTTCAGAAAGAGAGGAAAGCAACCATGACACAAGGAGTTGATCTTGTTTGATCCAGCTCAGATAGCTTGGATCCATGCTTCCATCTCCTGTGTAGGTGTTCTGAGGTGCTTTCTTTTCTCCTGTAAGATATCCTTCTAGGCCGTAGCCCCTTACTGCTGCTAGCACTTGGTGCTTCCAGAGGAGATAGTTGTTTTCATTCAATTTTACAGTTATGAGCTGAGTGAGGGGTTGCAAGATTTGATTTGGGGAAGAGGATATTTCTGAGGATGTGCTCATGGTTGGTTATGGAGGCTTAATGAAGAAGAAAGGGAAAAATCAGGCCTTAGGTGTGAACCCAGGGCTCTGATACCATGAAGAAAAAGAGATTTAGCAGGAGCATGTGACTTGAATGTAAAGAAAATCGATTTTTCATTACTAATCCATCTCTCTGCTCATACATATATATAGCTGCATATGGAATAATCTAGATGCTAGACAAATCATTGGCTATTACTCTATCCTCATCCAATAAGCTACTACAGTGTGTTGTCACTCAATCATTGGCTCTTGTATCATGCATGGCTCGTGTGAGGGAATCTTTTCTGTTTTCTGCATAGCTATTGTACCTGCATGTCCTTGTACATGGGAGTGCTCCATTTTGCATGGTCATCTCACGAGCTGATTTATTTGCATGAGCTCCTTCAGTAACGTGTCAGGTAATATGCGCTATTCACTACGCTATTTACGCAATCGCCTAAATTACTCACGCTATTTGCAAAACTAAACTCGAGGAGAGAAACAGAGAGAGAGATGAGAAGGAGCGGAGGAGAAGGAGCGCAGCGCCGATTTCGAGTCAGAGGAGTGTGGTCAAGATCGACCACATCAAGGCTCTGTAAATTTTCGAAGAAGAGACTTACAGTGGCGAGCTCTGCGATTTATTTCAGTAGTTTTTTAGAGTTTTTTTTTTAGAGAGACGAAAGATTCTCTCTTCAATTATTCAATTTTTGGAAAATTGCGAGACGGATGGGATTAGTTCAACTTTAAACCTTTATTTATTGAATTTTGGTTTAAAAAAGTAAAAAAAATAAAAAAAAATAAAAGAGGTGGGCCATGATGAAGGACCGGACGAGTTTGAAAAGAACTTGACTAAATTTGTTGAATACACATACTTAATTGACTTATTGAATGTTACTTCTTATATTAATATTAATTTTGTGATTGAGAAGTATTTAAGTTAATTTATTTTATTATGTATTTGGTTTATAAATATATATTTATTAATTTTTATTTAAATATGACTTGCTCGAATTACTCACTATACGCTACGCTATTTACGCTACGCAATATAAAAACAAAAACGCGACGCTTTACGCTATACGCGTTTTAAAACACTGGTAATTAGTCATCACGCTTCTCAATCAAAATTTAGAGATGTCAATTTGGCCCGTGGCCCGCGGGGCGGCCCGCCGGGACGGGTTGGGTTGAGATTTTCTAGGCCTGCTGGGGAGCAGGCCTAAACGGGCCAGTCCGCGCGGGCCGCGGGCCAAGACGGGGTGGGGCGGGCTAGCCCGCGGGCTGGCCCGCCATATTTAAAAAAATGGATATATATGATTATTATAATGTTAAGTTAATGAATAATGTTATATGGATATATATGATTATTATAATGTTAAAGTTAATGTAATAATGTTATATTAATATACTTATATTGATTATTGAATTACTCATTTAGAGAATTAGAAGCAAATTCGTTCTCCTCTCTGTTAATATATTGATTATTGAAATTACAAGGCAGGTTTTTTTTTTAAAAAAAAAAATAAATAGATAGAGAATTGGGTCGCTGCCCATTCCAACCCAACATTAAGCTTTTAAATTGGGAAAATTTTGTAACTGCCCTATTTCTAATACACATTTTTATTAATACCGACGGCTATGAGAATTCCAAAAAAGAGTATGATGAATTTCAAAAATACTTGAATAGGTAGTTACATTAATCAAAATTCAAAACAATAACTCTTTTTTTTTTCTCTCTCTCTTTCTTTTTCTCTTTCTCTTTTTCCCTTCTCTCTCTTCCTTCTAACAATTCGTCTTTTGCTATGTTCTTCTTCTTTTTTTCTCCTCCTTCTTATTCTTCAAACATAAAAACAAAAACAAAAAAAAGAATGATCAATTAGTACTACTACGTCTAAATATGATTTGATTTCCATCAATTTCTGTCATTTTTTTTAATCTTAAAAAAAAATTAAAAATTACAAAATAAACATATATTATAAGAGATCTGAAATTAGATATATTCAAAGCGGAAAAAGATATACACAAGATACTGAGCAACAAATAAGTAATAACGCAACAACTAAATATGTAGATTATATTAAAAAAAAAAACTTAAATTGAAAAAGCAACATGAAAATAACATAACATTGAAAAAACAACATGAAAAAAACTTTAAAGCAACATGATAAAACATGAAAATAACTTAAAAGAAA
>CACSLK010031655.1:160887-171993 GCA_902706635.1 Striga hermonthica | reverse complement strand
TTTTTTTTTTTGTCGTCATATATTTTCTTCATCATACTTATAATCTCTTCATCATATTTTTAAGTTTCTTACGGTTTTGTTTTCAGTACAAACAATATGAAAAAGAATACCAATGAAAACCAATGACTAAACTTACAGTACAAACAAGTATATACCCAAACTATTTCGAAATGAACTTTAGTTTGGGTATCAAACTAAATTTACCTATTAATTATGTTATTGTTCTTCATTTTAGTGTTGTAAGCTATACCTTTTTCTTCTGCATGCTCCATTCGAAAACCTCAAATTAAAAACAAAAATAGTTAGTATCAATAAAATCTATCAGGTATACCATATGATAAATAATTGATGAAATTGTACAAACAAGTATAAGTCTTGACTAAGAACTTGCCTGTCTGATTCATTGTTGCTCGGTTATGTGACGTAGGTGTGTAACCCGATTTAGGACATGATTATTTTGACTCCACCTCATATATATATTTAGGATAATATATTTGATGTCAGTAATATATAATGATATGATATTCAATAAAAACTAAAACTGGACAACACTAAAACACATTGAATCAATCAACGGACACATAGCCTGTCATCATTCTATCTAGGTTTATTTCAAATAAAGAAAGCCCCATGACAGACCATACAATTAACAACCCAAAATGATGAATACAATAAAATCGTTCAAGTCACAACATATAATTACCTATAGAAAAAGATTAAAAAGGAAAAATAAAGTTAGTTTGCATTCGATTTTAAATATTTATAAAATGTTGTAAGAAATATGGTGTTGTCAAAAAATAAAAATAAAAATAAATAAATAACCAAGTGTCATTGAGTGTTTCTTTTCTCGATAATCTATACATATATAATAAAGTATCATATTTATCAAATTTAGTAGGTTGAAAAGTCAACGTTATGCATTGCTATTTCTATCCAAAATTTTATTTAATTATTTTATTTATTTGTCTTATATCCCATAAAATCGGTTTAAGAAAAAAAATCTCATAACATTCGATAAGTAAAAAAAGTATGTAAAATCTTTACTAAGCTGAAAATGGCTTTATTTATTTGTCTGATTCTATAATAACATCGATTTAGTAAAAAACAATCCTATAAAATCGGTGAAGTAAAAAATTGTACGTAAAGTCTATCTATACTAAAAAACTGCAAATTCAAAATTCCTTATCTAATTTCTGTTTAAAGCATTTTATTTAATATTTATTTTAATGAAATATTGATAGGATTGCTGGAACTGAGTCAATTTTGAAATCGCATTGTTTGGCATGAGAGGATTATTCGCATTCTATATCTGTCTAAAGCATATTATTTAATATTATTTAATTAATTTATTTAATATTTAATTGTTTTATCCATGACATTAGTTTTGTCAAAAAAAAATTGAACAAACAAACAATAAAAAGGCACGGGATTAATTACCTTCGACTTACAAAAAAATTTATGGGTGGACGTAAATATTTAACAATGTTGTTTAAGTTCCTTAAATAATACTATAACTATGCTGTTGAAATATAATCTGTTTTATGGGTGATGTAAATATACTGTTTAAAGTTCCCAAAAACAATTTTTTAAAAACTATGTTGTTAAAAGTTCCTTAAATACTAATATATTTAAAGTATACCCATGCTGTAATATATTAAAGTCAAAACAATGTTGGAAGACTTTTGAATTATGTAATTTCAAATTATCTAAATTAATTAATTTAAATGTTTAATCCAATTAAATCTTCAATCCATGGAGTATTTTTACTAATCCCGTGAGCATGTTGTTTTTTTTTTCCAACCGATAGAAAGCTCAAATAAATACGAATAAAGAGATACAAAGTTCCAACCACCCGGACAACAAGCCGTCCGAAATAAAAAACCGCACCCAACTACTGAGAGAACCACTCAAAGAGTGGTCTAAAACCGAACCCAACCACGAACCTTAAGCAGGAACACAATCCTGAACCCTAAGGCCGATAAACCTCCAAATCTAGCAACAAACCACCTACTAACAATACAAAGAACCAAAAAACAAGTAGAAAAAGGAAAAGAGAAACCCAGGCCAAGAAAAAAACAAAAAGGAGCAAAGACACCAACTCAAACCAAAGACTGCAGCTAGCTACTTGCTCTGCCACTCCCTTCGAACTCTTGCCACTCCTTCCAAGCATTCCGCAGCAGCACATTTTCGGGCATCCAAGTATTTTCGAACAACCACAAGTTTCTCGACCGCCACAACCACCACAATATGTATGTGGTCAACTGAATACGGTCTTTAGAGATACAAGATGAGTCAGTAGATAGAACCTGCCACCACCACAGTCGAAATGATACTTCACTATGCTGAACACCATCCCACTGAACCTGAGCTTGTCTCCAAACTCTCTTAGCTTTCCTGCAAGACAAGAATATGTGCTCAATCGATTCCTCTTGTTCTCCACATTGTTTGCAAATGACATCCACCATGAGGCCTTTCTTAACCAGATTGACACTGACTGGAAGAATTCCAGTGAAGCACTTTCATATGAAGTGCTTCACCTTCCTTTTCACTCTCATTTTCCAACTTCTTTTCCTGAGTTCCTTATCTTTATTACCTGTTGAGCTACTCTCAGCCATATCCATCCCCCTCACTTTATCTGCCATCAACAGTTTATAGGACCCTGCCACTGAGAATTTTCCTTGCTTATCCAAACTCCATCTCCATTTGTCAGGTAACTCAGGGTTCAAGGTATCAACCTCCAGAATTGCATTTCTGTCCCTTTCAGCAAAAGCTTCATTTAAAATTTCAATGTTTCACCTTCTCCCATCATCCTCAATCAAGTCTTTGACCCAATGCAAAGTTGTTGTGTGATTTCCCTGAATTCTTGGGCTTACATGATTAAGTTTAGGGACCCAGCTGTGGTCAAGAATCTTTGTATCCCTGCCATTTCTGACTTCTCTGCACAGACCCTTAGCTAAGAGAGGAATAATGTCTACCCAGTTGTTCCCTAGCCATGAAGCAGAATTGGTCCTACTGGCATCAAATATAGAAGTTGAGGGGTAATATCTGGCTTTTATCAGTCTGCTCACTAGAAGCTCAGGTTGAGTTTTAAGTCTCCATAGTTGCTTCACTATCATTGCTTCATTAAATAGTTTGTAGTCAAGGAAACCCAATCCACCATCCGATTTAGGCACAGTTACCTTTTTCCATTGCTTCCAGTGTATCCCTTTCTCCATCTTACTGCCTTTGCTCCACCAAAAGGCAGCTGTAAACTTGCTCAACTCCTGACAAATATAAGCCGGTAGCTTGAAACAGCTCATTACAAACACTGGCAAGGCATTAATTACTGCTTTGACCAGTACCTCCTTCCCAGCTGTGGATAAGTAAGTATTTTGCCAACTTATTAGTCTCTTCTTCACAGCCTTCAGAATGAAATCAAAAGCCTCCTTCTTTGATCTTCCAATCCCTTAGGGCAGTCCCAAATACTTGGTAGAATTATGTTCTTGAACACCTGCTAGAAGGGAACACAGGTCTTGCTTGGTAGATTGGGGGGTGTTCCTGCTAAAGAAGACTGTTGATTTTGACATGTTAACCCTTTGGCCAGAGAAATTATGGTAGATCTGCAGAATATGAGTTAATCTCTGGACTTGGACTTGATCAGCCTTGCAGAATACCAATGAGTCGTCAGCAAACAGCAAATGTGTGATGGTTGGACCCTCTTTAGAAATCCTCAGCCCTCTAAAAAGGCCTCTCTCAGCTTCTCCTTGTATCATGGATGAAAATATCTCAGACACCAAAAGGAAGAGGTAAGGTGATATGGGATCACCTTGCCTCAACCCTCTGGTAGGAGTGATGTATCCCACTGCTTAGCCATTAACTAGAAAAGAGAAGGAAGTAGTGGTTATACAGGCCATGATCCACTTAACAAAACCAGCAGCAAAGCCCAACTTCTCCATTACTTTTTGCACACACCTCCACTCTACTCTGTCATATGCTTTTAGCATGTCAAGCTTCACAGCCATAAAACAGTGGGGCCCACTCTTGTGTCTATTAAGATAGTAAAAAATTTCCTGGGCTATAACTACATTATCCATCATTTGTCTTCCAGGTATAAATGCAGCTTGAGCAGGGTGGACACATACATCAAGTCAACACTTCAATCTTGCAGCCAAAATTTTAGAGATTATTTTATACACTACCCCACACAGGCTTATTGGTCTGTATTGGCTCAGAGATGTAGGTGCAGTGCATTTAGGAACTAAGGCCACCAAGGTTTGGTTCCAATATCTGAGCATTTGCCCTGATTCAAAGAATGTGGTCACAGCAGTGCAGACATCCTCTTCAATAACAGGCCAGAAGTGTTGATAAAATAGGGCTGTCATCCCATCTTCACCTGGAGCTTTTAGAGGATTCATCTGGAACACAACACTTTTTATCTCAGCCTTGTCCACTGCTTTAGTTAGTTCATCATTCATAGCTTGAGTAATAATTGGCTGAATGTTGCTTAGAGCCTCTTCCTCAGCACTGGATCCTTCAGAAGAGAACAACTTCTCATAAAATTCAACCACATGATTCTCAATAGCCTCATTGGTATCAAATGATCTTCTTCCCTCCACTAGCCTTGATATTGCATTCTTTCTCCTTCTATGAACAGTCATTGCATGGAAGAATTTGGTGTTGCAGTCCCCTTCTCTCAGCCACAAAATTCTTGATTTTTGTTGCCAAAACTTTTCTTCTGATATTAAAGCAGCATCAAGTTCTGCTTGGATTGACTCCCATTCCTCCCAATTCCTTCCTCCTCCTAATGTTCTCATTTCCTCCAAAGATAGAGTCAATCTCTCAATATTTCCTTTTTGTTCAGCCCTGAAACTTCTACTCCACTTGCATAATGCCAGTCTTGTTTTCTTTACTTTTTCTTTCAGAATAAAAAAAGGAGTACCAGTTTCTGCTTCCTTCAATGGTGTGCTTACCACCTCTTTGATTTCTGGCCTTTGAATCCACCTCTTATAAAAAACAAATCTAGATTTGTGATGCTTTGTCCCAGGGTCACTTTGAAGCAGAAGCATACCATGATCAGATGAGCTTAGGAATATGTTAGATAGTTTAGCCTGTGGGTATGAGTTCACCCAACTCAAAGAACCAAATCCCTTGTCAAGGACTTCCTCTACATAACCTTCCTCCTCCCTGTTGTTTCCCCAAGTGAAGCTGTATCCTTCCATTTTGATCATAGACATGCCCATCTGAGCAATGAAAGAATTGAACTTATCAAAGCTTTTCTCACTTGTCAATATGCCTCCCTTCTTTTCCTCCTTGCAACTGATATCATTCCAATCCCCTAAGATCACCCATTTGTCTCTCCATTGGTCTTTCTCCTCCTGTAAGAAAAGCCATTGTTGCTCTCTTTCTTGCTTATTAGTGCTCATGTACACGAAGATGATCCATTCCACTTCAGACAACGGGTTTTTTTTTAACTGGACCTGAATGCAGAATTTTTGGCTCTTGATTTATAAAATTTCAAAATCTTTCTCCCAGCACAACAGGAGACCTCCTTTAGTTCCATCAGGCTCCCAATAAAACCATCTCTCTTCAAACCCCAAAGATTTACAAATTTTTGCTGCAAAATCTTTTTGTTTTTTTACCTCCGACAAGAACACAAAATCTGGATGGTGAGTCTTTAATGACTCTCGCAATTGGGGAACTGTAGAGGGTCCACCCAACCCTCTACAGTTCCACACCTGAGCTATCATTGGGAAGGGTGGAGCCACTTGTGGTTGGCTGCCTCTACCATATCGGTCTGAGTCTTGGCTTTCTTTCTGTCCACTAGCTTCCCTTTTCTCTTTTCTGATTGATGTTGGTATAAGATCAGATCAGTTGCAGGCCTTTTTTTCTCCTTCATGATAACAGAATCTTCCTCATTGACCTTCTTTCTTTGCAGTCTACCTGTTTTATCTGTCTTCCTTTTCCAAGTTTTGGTTTGAGTACTTTGCAGTTCTGACTCCACTGGATCCCTTATCTTTTCACAAATCATCAAATTCAGAACAGACTCCTTATTTCCCCCAGTGTGCTCTAGGTCTGTAACATTCATGGCAGTATCTGTCTCCTCACATAAGGTTTGTGGAGGGGTTTCAAATCCCTCATCTCCCACTGGAAGAACACCTGTCATTTTCTGCAGCTGAGTCTCATTGGAGCTGAGAAGTTGAAGTTGTCTCTCCTCAAGCTTATTGGATGACCCTCCTTCCCCTTCTGCATTCTTAGAAGTACTCCTATAAACAGTGTTGCCCTCTTCAGGTTGCTCCTCTGATGGAGATTGATTACTGAGATTTGGTGACTCTGACCAATGGACCCCTTCTGTTGCTTTCACCCATTCTCCATATTGTCCCCCTTTCATTTCATTTTTCTCAATATCCAGAATCTTCTTATTGCAGTTTTTGTCTAAGTGTCCAATCCTCCCACAGTAATAGCATAGGTTGATCAACTTCTCATACTTGAATTGGACTAACACCGCATTGTCTCCCAAGCCTGATATTAGCCAATCTCGGAATTGGCTCTTTCAGATTGAGAGTTGCCCATATTCTCAAAACTCTGCCCCCCTGATTACCAATTCTAGCAATGTGGACGTTTTTTCTCCCCATGAACATTCTTTTGAGCTTCAGTCCTACCTCTGTGCTTATCCAGTTCAAAGGAACATTGTGGACTTGGATCCAAAGATTAAGCATATCAAATGACTCATCATTGCTTTTCAGACCTTCTTTCCATTCTTGCAATATAAGGTATTGATTATCAAAAACCCAGTTTCTTTTCAGGTCGACATTCGCTTTGTCGCTAACACTTTGAAATATAAACTGAAAGTAGTTATCCTCAAGTTCCCGTACCTCCAATGAATTACCTACCTTCCAAGCTTGGGACATAGCTCTTCTGATGCCAATCCAATTGGCTTTTTTCTCCCCTGCAATTTTTCCGAAGAGACTCCTTTTGCATTCCTCGTCACTGGTACGAACATCTCGATCTTCAATGTCAATATAGGAAATTTCGTTCTCCAGTAGCGAAAATTTCTCCATCAACGATTCCAGACCCTCGTTGTCGCTAGCCATAACAATGCCCTCTCCAATATCAATTGCCGGATTTACCACAAGAACCCTAAATCCACTCCCCAAGAACACCCCCAATAACGACCCGAAAACCCTCCCCCAAACAACAAACACAGCACACCTAAAACCCACGCACCCTTCAACCCACACTCTTCCCTCTAAAAAGAAATTAACTCTCAGGAAGATGATAGCCCTCTCGAAAACGAGAATCAAACACTCTCAAGAGAGACAAAGAACCACTCTCAAGAGAGAGAAAAATGCCATAATTTTTTATAAATTTATACAATACAGGCCATGATCCACTTAACAAAACCAGCAGCAAAGCCCAACTTCTCCATTACTTTTTACACACACCTCCACTCTACTCTGTCATATGCTTTTAGCATGTCAAGCTTCAGAGCCATAAAACAGTGGGGCCCACTCCTGTGTCTATTAAGATAGTGAAAAATTTCCTGGGCTATAACTACATTATTCATCATTTGTCTTCCAGGTATAAATGTAGCTTGAGCAGGGTGGCCACATACATCAAGGCAACACTTCAATCTTGCAGCCAAAATTTTAGAGATTATTTTATACACTACCCCAATTCAATAATGTTGTTTTGTTATTATAATCAATTTATACACTATTTTACTAATAATTTATTTAATATCTATCTACAAGGAGGTATTTAATAATATATGATTGTTTTTTCGTCGAATAATATTTTATTGTATAATTTTCCTGCGTCATATAAAACTTTTATTGAATATTACATCTTATAATACAATATTCCCCAAATAAATATATCTCGTGATCGCACAGGTCCCGTACTATATATATCTCATATATTTTTTTATTCATTTATATAATTATAAAGAAGAATAAATAACCTTAAAATTGTGCACCTCGTGCATCGCACGGGCTCTATACTAGTATTTTGAATAATGCTACTTGTACCCCTTAGTGTACCATTTGGTTTACATCTAAAGGGTACATGTACCCATTTACCCTTAATGAATAACTTACTAAATTATTCATTAAGGGTAAATGGGTACATGTACCCCTTGGATGTAAACCAAGTGGTATACCAAGGGGTACATGTAGCATAATCCTAATATTTTTACCGGAAAAATGAATACTCACGCATTGATTTTTTCTTTTCCGGAACGATAGAAGAACTTGGTCCGCATGCCTTTTCGTATCAAATATTTCCCTTTCTGTTAGAGCATCCACAATGCTTTGGGTTCAATCCCAAAAAGTTATATGACATCTAATAAATAGACTCAGTCTAAAAAATTTTATTCTCCAATGCAAATAAAAGTAGACTGGGTCATGCTTATGTGGCAGCCAGAAAAAGAGACCCGGTCTACCCTTAAGTCTATTTTAGACCCAAGCAGAAACCTAGTCTCTTCGCATTGGAATGGGTTTTGTAAATTTTACATAATTTTATCCATGTCATTCAAGACTTGGGTTTATTTACGTGCCACATATGCAAAACTAGACTCAATGCATTGTAGATGCTCTTACATTCATTTTTTTTACCATTCAAATCTAACTGGTGTGTTTGGTAATCAAACTGAAACAGTAATTAAAGAAGCTATAATTTAAATACAAAATACAAATTACGAGCTTCTTTAATAAGTTAGTGTTGGAAAATCAGTAATTATCAAATTCGAGGAAATTCTATTGAAAGGACTAACTTTTAATTTATATAAGAGTATAAGCCTGAATTTTATACCTTTTCAATAGAAGACTTACATTTTAGATTATTCTCACTTTAAGCCTTACTTTTTAGTTAACTTTTCATTATAAGACCCAACTAACTTTACTTTTTCATATAAACTAGTGTAAGCTTTATTTTTACTGAGTATATCTTTTTTCTCTATCTGTCTGAATTGTGTTTGTCATTGTAATTTTTTTTTTTGGCTTTTGTTTTTACCTTTCCTCCTGTGTTTTTCTTTTTTCTGCTGAACTGGAACTTGTTTGCCTTGTTGATGCCAAGATTTTTTCTTTCTATTATGCTGCATCAAAAGTATAATGCATTTTTTTGATTGAATGTTTCTGAATTGTTGTGGAAATTAGTTGTATGCTTCATTTCTGATTGGTTGTTCAAGGAAATGCATGATTGGAATGATTGAAATGATTATTTTTCTTTTCTGGCTGATTAGAAATTAGTTTGAACACAGCATAAGGAATTAGTTTTCTAATATAAACCATTTGAATAGAACAAACTTAAATCATAATTAAAACTAAAATTTTATTCAGCCTTAAAGGCAGTCAAAAACTCATAATAGCAACATATTCCATAATTTCTAAATAGCAGCAGTAACATTTCATAAATAGCCAACAGAAGTCATCCTTATAATCATCTTTTAAATTTCTTCAGTCTTTATTTTCTTCTTTCCTTTGCTGTCAGCTTCACAGCTTAATCCTTCGTCGGACACCTTTCTCTTTGTTTCTCTATTATATAGATCATTCACAGGTTCAGCTCTTGGGTTTTGTGGGCTGTTTAGTGCACCTTGCTCAAAATCACAAACCTGTTGAATAAGTAAAATTAATTATATTTTGATAATTAATTAAAAAAATATATATATTTTGATAATTAATAAAAAAAAATTTAATAAATTAGTGATGATAAACATTTCAGTTAATTTAAAATCATGTAAAAAAATGTAAAAAAATTAAGTTAATATGTAAAATCGTAGGCATTGGCAATTCTCACATACCCTATAAAATTATTCAATAAAATTAAGTTAAAATGTAAAAAAATAATTTATATCGTATTTTAGTTAATTTAAAAATATGTACCGTCATGCATGGATTTCGCTCGGCACATTTGAAGTATTATAACTTTTTCCTCTCATGCAGTGGAGTTCTTCATTGCCTCAAGTAGAACATCCACATAGTCCTCCCATAATGTGCAAAGTAATTGGCAACCGCTAATAAAATAACAAAATAGAAATATTACATAATGATTTTATAATATTTAGAGTGTGAGGATTAATATTAATAATTGGTAATTTACACTTACCGAACATCTTCGAGGAGAATATCAATAAATCTCTTTTCTACCTTTCTTGACATAGCTTTTTGAATGCTTTGAAAGAACACCACTCGACCAATGATATCTAGAATCAATATAAAAGTACAATTAGAAATAGTTTTGTTTTAGAAATCTCTTGATAAAAAATAAAAAACTGTATTAATGTTACCAATTAGCCGTGAGGAGTCGATTTGAGATGGATCCGACAGATCTCCAAAGTCCTTGAAATTGAACATGAACTTTGGGTAGTCATCATCAAAAATCTCCTTAATTTTTGTTTCCTCATTGAACAAAAGCTTCTCATTTTTTGTGGTAGTTTTGAAATATTGTGATCGGTTTCCAATATGAAATTTCTTATCCCAAATTTGTTCCCTTCACCATTGATCAACGGGCTGAAATTTTCAACTAAGATGTCGGTTGCGGAGGCATGGATTCGCTCGCCCTGAAAAATAAATATAAAAATCATGTATTGGTGTACAAAACAATAAGTAAAATACAGAATGTCAAATAATTAATTGATAACTAAATAATACAATGTCTACCTTGATATCATGAAACACAAATTCGAGGCTCGACTCTCTTTTTTTTTGGATAAAACCTAACCAATCTCAAAATTGTTGTTTTGGTTTTGTTTTTGGCTAGGTATGTGAGATTATCAAAGTAGGAAGCCATTTTTGAAGATGAATTTCTTGTGACTAAAATTCGAAATGAGGAATAGATAGTTGTTGTGTGAAAGTGATTAGAATCTGAAATTGTTTTTAGTATTTATAGGGCACCAAACATGTCAATGTCCTTAATTTCAGCAGAAAAATAATTGTGATAGTCAAAATAATTTATTTGCATCAAATAAATGATTAATTTGGTTATAAATTTTATTTAATCAAAAAATTCCTTGGGATACTAAACTACTATGTATCCCCATAATTTTGCTGAAAATTATTGTACCTTGGTCAACTTTATTTAATGTCATCAAATTCATAATTAATTTTTGTATAAATAATAATTAAATACAAA
>CACSLK010031655.1:138445-155596 GCA_902706635.1 Striga hermonthica | reverse complement strand
GAGAGAGAAATGAAGGGGAGGGCAATTTAGTCTTTTGGGGGGGCGGTAATAATCGAAAAGGGGGCGGTGTTTAGCGTTTCACTAACTCTTTTTCATTTGGAAAAACAATTAAACACAAAGCACATCAGAAACAAGAACTATTCTATTGCATTTAAAAAAAAAGAAAAAAGAAAAGAAAAAATGACAAACTTACACACACATACAAACCAATTGTAGTGGAAAAAACAGGGAAGTGTTTGAAAATACAAAAGCCAGAACAAAAAATGGTAGTAAAATTAAATTACAAATAAAAAAAAGGCTCGTTTAATTCACATAAATCAATTCTTTTCTCTGCTCTCTCATATCTTCATAAAACCTCTGTATAAACCTCTCAGCCCTCTCATCCACCGATTCATCATCATCCCACGAACCAATCTCGGCCGTCCATTCTCGGTCTCCGACAAGATCGGCTTGGACCTCGAAACCCATCTCCAAGCAATACATCTTATTATCCTTCTCTTCACCTCCAAAACTGCCCAAGCATTTGGAAAACATTGAAAAATCAGGGTACAACTTTTTAAAACTGGCTCTGCCTATATTCTTCCTCTGAAACCCAAACAGAGGCGTGCTCGAAGCCGAAAACTCGTATTCTTCGGCGTAATTGTAGTAGTGATAATGGTTGTATTGCTTGAGGAGCTTCATTTTTTTCACCCTTTTCATTTTCTTGAGAAATATAAGGTAATGTGGGGTGATGGGTTTCTTTAGTTTGGCCAAGAAAATGGAGATTTTTAGCATGTTGGTGAGTTTTTTATGAAGGTATGAGCTTTTCTTGGGCATTTTTTGTGGGCTTTTTTTATTTCCTTCAAATTGAAAAAATATATATATATATATATATGTATATATATATTGTATTTTTTTGTGAAGCTATATTATTTGAAATTTTTGGGGCACATTTTATGGGTGCAAAAATGGGGTATTAGGTTTTGGAAGGATATGTGGAGTGGAAGAGAGCTAGGCTGTAAAAAGGCTAAGGTCGGTGCACTTATTCTATGGGGAGCGGCATGTAACCGTTGGCACCAAAAAGCTAAGTTCAAATCTCAAATGAAATTTCTTTTAATTTATTATTATTATTATTATTATTATTATTATTATTATTATTATTATTATTATTATTATTATTATTATTATTATTATTATTATTATTACTGCTGCAACACATAGAAGAAAAAAAAAATAATTGATATTATTTATCTGATTTAATTGTATTTGTAGTTAGATGTATGTAAATCAACCCTAAAAATTGTTACTATTAATGTTGAAATCTTCCTTTATCAACCACTAGTACGAATGTACATTACTCGTATATTACATGGTTGTTTGTTAATAAAATTATGTTTAAAATTAAAATTAATAAAAGGTTTTAATTTTCAAATATTTTCTTAAAAAAAATATTTATATTTAAAACGACACTCGTTAGTTATACGACTTAACATCTTATATATAATATATTTTTAACTTATATCATATAACTAATTTGTAGTAAAATTAATTTAAATAATTTTTTCCAAATAATATTAATATAGAATTTAGTTATTATTATAAAACTAAATATAATTATTTGCCTAATTTTATATACAGTAGAAATGTCAGATCGAATCTCATCAAGATATGATGAATTTGATATATTATATATAAAAAATTGATAATAAATAAATAAAAAAAAAAGTTATTAGCTTTTAAATATATTTATAATTTGTTTTAGTAAGTTCTTATAATTATAAAAGAAAGATGAAGAAAAAAGAAAGATTGAATAAAAAAATATGTCTTGTAAACTTAGAATAGAAAAAAATATTAACATGTAATTAATTCATTTAAAATTATAATAAATATCCAGATATATATAAGAGGTATTATATATAAATTTGACAATATAAGAGGTATTATAATAAATATGTCTTGGATTGGAAATTTACCCAATAGAATTTCGAAGCGTGCAAGTCTGTCGTTTAGACTCAACGCATTCAAGAATTATATATAAGAGGTATTAGATCTCTGTATAAATTCAATTTTAATTCAATATTAGTTCGATTGTACAATAGACTATTCCTCCCTTGATCTTGGGGTGGAGAGTCCTTGCTGCCACTCATACCTCGGTCCATCACAACTGACATGAACCAACAACTTCTACAGCCTTTTGAAGTAGATGAGATCAAATTTGCACTTTTCAGCCTCCATCCTGAGAAATCATCTGGTGAAGATGGTATGACAACCTTCTTTTACCAACACTTTTGGAGTTTAATTCATTCTGACTTAGTGAAAGCAGTTCAAAGTTATTTTTACTCTGGCGTGATTTTACAATATCGGAACCATATATTGATTACTTTTGTCCCTAAGTACCAGGCTCCTTTATCACTCTATCAGTATAGACCTATAGACCCATATCCTTATTCAGTGTAGTTTACAAAGTGCTTTCCAAATTACTAGCTAAAAGGTTAAAAGTCTGCCTTAGTTCTTGCATTAGTGATTGTCAATCAGCATTCATTCAGAATAGACAATTGCTTGATAATGTAATTCTGGCACAAGAGGTGTTCCACTACCTTAACATACATAGATCTGGGAAAAATTACTTTATGGCTTTAAAACTAGATCTTATGAAAGCATTTGACAGAGTTGAGTGGGTTTGCATTGAAAAAGTTATGATCCAAATGGGCTTCAGTCTTGTTTTTGTGAAATTGCTCATGGTGTGTGTCTCTACTACTACCTTCTATATCTGTACTAATGGAGCTGTGAGTGGTATTATCTATCCTTCAAGAGGAATCAGACAGTGGGATCCTCTATCTTCCTATTTGTTTATCATTGTCACTGAACTCTTACTACTCTAATCACTGACTCATTGCACAGAGGAAATTTGATTAGGCTAAAGCTCTCTAGAAATGGACCAACTTTGTCTCATCTTCTTTCTGCAGATGATGCACTGTTCTTTTGCAAAGCAGAACTTAGCCAAGCAAATGAATTAATGTCTCTGCTGGAGAATTATAGAACGTTCACATGTCAAAGAGTGAACCTCCAGAAGTTCTCTTCTTTCTTCAGCAAGAACACCCACTCCCACATTCAGAACCAGATTTGTGCTGCAATGCAAGGCATCCAACTCCACACCTCCACAAGATATTTGGGTCTACCTCTGGGCATAGGCGGGTCAAAATTAATGGTATTCTTTTATGTTCTTAATTTTGTAATGTCCAAACTTTGGAGCTGGAAGAAGAAAATGATTTCAATAGCTGGGAAGGAAGTTCTCGTTAAGGCACTCCTTAATGCACTACCAGTGTTTACAATGTCATGCTTTAAACTTTCAGTGTCAGTTTTCAAAGCTATATCTAGCCTTAGTGCTCAGTTCTGGTGGTGCAAAGGGGATTCCAAAGAGAGGGGCATCCATTGAAAAGCTTGGTAATTCTTATCTACCAAATGAAGATGGGGGCATTGGACTCAAAGATATGAGCATTTTTAACCAGGCTATTATTTGTAAGCAGTTATAAAGACTTGTCACACAGCCTGACCTTCTGGTGAATAGGCTGCTAAAGGACAAATACTACCCTAACTGTTCCATTTTTTAAGCTACTAAGTCTCAGAATGGATCCTGGATATGTCACACATGACTGGATTGCTTGCCTATTCTTGCCAAGGGTCACATAACAGAAATCAGAAATGGAGCAAACACAAAGATTAATGACTTAAACTGGGTTCTCTCTCTACCTCACTCTAAGCCTAAATTGTTGGCAATAACCCAAGGTCATATTATTTGGGTTAAGGAATTGATGCAGAATAATGGGTTTGAGTGTAATACCTGGCTGGTGAGACAGGTCTTCAATGAAGAGGACAACCAAGCCATCATAAGCATAAAGACTCTGAACCCAACAAAAAATGATAGACTATATTGGTGTCTGGACAAGAAAGGGTTTTTTTACTCTCCTATACTTATTCCTACCTGATTAAACAAAAAATTATGTTTCTTGATGTCCGAGTTGTGAGAGCCCAAATGCAGTCACAAAAGCTAGGCTAAGGGGTTGGAATCTTAAAATAAACGGGACCATCAAGTACTTTCTATAGAAGTGCTTATCTGGCACTCTCCCAGTCAACACAAACCTGCACAAAAGAGGGCTCACAGTTGATATTCTCTGCCATTGTTGTGGTGAAATCCCAAAAACAATTGAACATGTATTCTTCCATTGCACAAGGGCTAACCAGTTGTGTTCAATGGGATAGAGTGAGTACAGAGGGCTGCACTTTCATATCTTGGTGGTGGCATTTATGCTCTGTTGACAAGACTCCAGTAGCTGAAGATAGAATCCAGCTTACAACATACCTCTTTTGGCGGTTATGAAAGAGAATGAATTTTTGGATGTTTGAGCAAGTCAGAATGCCAGTTAAAGTGATTATCAGAAGGGCTCATTAGGACAAGCTGAAATTTAGGGCTTTGTTAATTTTTGCTTTGGTCTGTTCAGTTTTCTTCAGGTTTTGTAGTCTTTCTATTCTTTCTTTGTTTTCTTTAGTGTGTTTGATGGAGTTGGTATGCATGCTAGGTAGTTAGTGTAGTGGTCTTGTAACCCTTCTTCTATTGTTGCTTTAGGTTTGTGTTGGTTCTAGGCCGCTTTGAAGCGTATCCTCCCATTTTTGTATTTGGCTAGTATAGTCCTTAGTGTTATTCGGCTAGGTGGTCTCTGGTTGTATTAGAACATTATTCTCCTTTGAGTTTAATATATTGCCTCTATCGTTCCGAAAAAAAAAACAACATTCGTTTATGTGTACATGCACAAATACAAATAAAATTATTTCATATGTTATTTATGTATGCATGTAATATTTTATAAATATAAGTTAGATAATGAGCATATCACCATTTATAGTTCAACATTAGTAAAAATGACCGATATAAATATACACGAACTGATTTACATATTAATCTTTATATTGATCGGTATAATAATATTTTTGCAAGCTTGGCTAATTATGACAATTAATTAGATAAAAATATTTAAATAATTATTATAGCAATCATGTACGGAATTTTATGTGTTAGGTTATGCCGTGGAAAATAATTAACTAAATTAATAAAAAAAACATACTTAATGATCTAAAAAAGAAATAATATTTTACATAAATAATTTTAAAAAAGTTTTAGAATAAAATATTATTTAATGTGAAATTATAATTAGTTAGTAGTAGCTATCATGTAATAAAGTAAATAAAAATGCATAATATACCATAAAAGAGTAGAAAAACAAAAAGAGTTATCATAATTTTTTTCAACAATTATAAACATATATATATATATGTAAATACAATTCAAAAAATAAAAAAAAATGAAATCCGCGAATAAAAAATAAAGAAAAATATTTTTAAAAATGTTATGGCCCAATTCTAATCACACCGAGACGGAGTCAAAGACATTGCCATTAAGCTTCGAACGGGTGAGGCGACATTTATTAATTGTTTCACAACCACACACAAGGAAAACTTTGTATAATCACACTCCTTCGACTTCAATGCAATATAGAAATGCAGGCTACTATCATCATCCACACTCATAGGTGGATATTCATCCTTCACTTGATACATATCTTCTCCAGATCATCTGAATACGCGTTTATCTTCAGTTTATAAAAAATAATATCTCAAAGATGATTGTAGTTGCATAATTCACTAAATAAAATACCTCCGACTTGATAGTCCACGTATTCATTGTTAATCCATACTCCATTGTGACGTATAAACACGTGATATCAGACATATTCCTGAAAATAAATAGATTATCAATCGATGTAACATAATAATAAAAAGATCAAAATTAAAAAATAGAAAATTAAAAACACACAACAATTTCGTAATTGATCACCAAGAAAAAAATCAAACACGAATATACCTTCAGGAGTTTTAGTTCATTGGATATTTCACAAACAACAATTTCTAAAACTACACGATCGATTTTTTTTTTCAGTTGGATGGACAATTTTTTTTTTTTTTTTTCGAACCGCAAGAGCTCGATGAATGGTAAATCTTGTTTGAAAATTTGAATTAGTGGATCTCTAAATTATAGATATCAGATTCGGCATGTTTATTCCTTCTTTTTTTCGAATATCGTTTTGTATGCGTAGATTTCGGAGGATTGAGTCCATCAATAATATATAGAGAGAAACAAATCACGGTGTGAGAGAATGTTAGCTCGTAGATGTGAAAAAAAAATCACATACAAATCCCCTTTTGATTAATGTTTACGCAATCCGTATATATGTAAATATCTCTTACGAAGTGTCTATATATATGTAAATTTTCTTAAGATAAATAGTTTCCTAATAAAACTACAATGACTAATTAAACCTTGCCATGTTTCAACTGACACACAAAATGTTATCAAGAGTTTTGACAATGTGAGTTAAGCTAGCTTGTTTAAAACTAAGTAAAAGATTACACTAATGATGTCTACAATACACTATGAGTCATGTCTCACTTCATCTATTTATTAGGTGATTAGTGCATAAATTTAAGTTTGTGAAATTAAAAGTGAAAAAAGTTAGTTACTCTCATCTTTTTCACCACCTTATCTAGTTGGGAACCTAATTATAGGTTTTAGAGATGTGACATTTTACGTTTGGTATCCCAAAATCACTTGTCCTTTTCCAAAGTTAAACTGCCGGAGGTTTTGTAGCCCAGCTCTGCTTTCTTTGAATTGGGACATTCTCAAGCCTTAATTAATTGAGTTTCTAAAACAAGGATACTTCTAAATGAAAAATTCAAAAAGAAACATATAGAAAAATTTTGGGTTAATTGCATATAAAAAAACCTTAACATTTTGTTTAATTGCAAATAAAACTTAACTTTTTCATCTTTGCAAAAAAGTACCAAACCTTTATTAAATGTAGCAATTTTGTCTCGAAAGCAAATTCCGGCCAACGCACGCTAACATGGCCGATTGAAAAACTGACGTGGCACTAGAATTTTGACGTGGCAATCAATATTTTATACTCGATAATTCAGCACACGAATCTGGATTAACTACACGAAGAATCCATAGCAAATCATATGGAGTGATAAAAAGGGAGACCAAGAAAAATGTATGAAATTTACCGTTCTCCATTTAGGGTTTTGTTGCTCAAAGATTTTAGGGATCTTGACCTGGAGCCAAGATGAATTCCTAAAGCATAGAAAGGCACCAATCGATTTTTAGGGTGAAGAATCAAGAGCGGAGACAGATTTTGGGGGTGAACCGCCGAGAAGAAATCGCCACAGACCCGCACGATGAAGGTTTTTGTTCTTTTTTCTAATTAATTGGGCTATCAGTTTGGGGTATATCAGTTTAAGAGACATTGACGTGGCATTCATACGTGTAAGGGACGTGACGTGGAGTCTTACATGTAAAATGACGTGTCATCATATCGAGTATAAATATTGATTGCCACGTCAAAACTCTAGTGCCACGTCAGTTTTCCGATCGGCTATGTCAGAGTTCATTGGCTGGAATCTGCTTTCGAGATAAAATTGCAACACTTAATAAATGTTTGGTATTTTTTTGTAAAGTTGAAAAAGTTGAGTTTTATTTACAATTAAACAAAAGGTTGGGGTTTCTTATGCAACTAACCCAAAAATTAAAAAAAGACATAGAAAATAAAAAGACTCAAGAGGGCATATCTATTTTTATAATAATGGATATATAGGAGAATCGACATAGATTAGATGAGCCGTATATATAGAGACTAAATCATATATCAATCCGTTCAACTGACCTTAGAGCATCTCAAATGTTCTAATGTTATCATAGAATAAATTTTGACACATGTGAATAAATTAAATGGATTGTGAGCCATGTAGAAAAAATGTTAAGTCTACAACTATGAAATTAAAATATTATCTCCAATGCACAATGTAGTCTAACTATAATATTGTCCACCTACCAAATATTAAAATTTTATAACATGTAGTAAGAAAATTAATTAAATAATTAAATAGTTTATAAATTGGTAATAATAATTCTTTCTCTTCTCTTCATGCGCCAGCTATAGTGTGGATGAGAATGTGGATGAATCACATTCTTTTCTACATTGTTGACATTAAGATCATCACCAATAATAAAATGTAGTTGTAGTAAATTACACTTTATATTAATTAATTTAGCAATGTCTCCACTTTAAATCATACAATGGACAATGTAATCACAAATGTAGTGATGAGGTGGACATAACTAATGTTCACAATGTAGAGAAGAATGCGGTTCATGTACATTCTCTTTCACATTCTAATTAATCAATTGAGAGATGAGAGAGAAATATTATTACCAGTTTCAAAATATCTAATTATTTAGTTTTTTTTTTTTTGTTTCTTATTTATATTTTTTTTTTTATTTTTGCCAAGTGGACAATATTATGTTTGATCACATTGCACATTGTGGATAGTTTTTTAGATTTAAAGTTGTGAACTTAACAAATATCTAATGTGGTTCACAATCTATCTAAATAATTGACATTTGTCAAAATTTATGTGATAACAATATTTATGCATTGAATATGCTCTAATTGTATCCACATCATCACAATATTTGTGATCACAGTGAGCATTGAAGGATGAAAAGTTGTAACATTTTAAATACAACGATATGGAATATAATTTACCACAATATTTGATCATTGAAGATGCTCTTATGGTAAAAGTTGTAACATAAGATATAAAATGCGGTAGAATATCTACCGTTCAAGAAATATTTTGCTAAGAAATCGGATGACATTATTAATCTAGTCTGATGCATAGATTCAGTATAGATCATTAAATTTAGGGTACCTTTGCTTTATATTGCCACAATGATATAAACTAGTACATTACCTATGGTCCATGGAGGCTATATTATTTGATTATTTCTATGCTTTTTATAAGGAAATTCTGTATTAACTTTGTACTAGTACAATATTCTTGTATTATATGGATGTTTGTTTAGTAATTTATTAGTACAACGCCCGTGTATTACACGGGTGCTTGCTAATTTTTTCTTAAAATTTAAAATTAATGAGAAAATGTAGTTGAAAATTTAAATACCTTTTATAAAAATATATATATTATTATATCTTTAGTATGACACTTTTTATTTGCGCAACTTACATGTGTTATATTATAGTAATTTTTTTAGCTTACAACATATTACTACATTAAACATAAATATATCAATTGAGAAATAATTTTATTTTTTTAATGAATTTTAGTAATATTATTTTTTTATTATTATAAAGATAAATATAATTTATTTATTTCATATATACAATATAGATGTCAAATCAAAGATCATCAAATGATGATTAATTTGATATATTATATATGTAAAACTGATAAGAAATACAAAAGTTATCAATTTTTAAAATACATTTATAATTCAATTGCTAATTGAAGGAAACAAATCAAAAGTCAGGGATATATTAGTCACTTAGTGTCTCACTATGTAAAATTACAAAGAAATAAAAGGGTTATATTAGTACAAGTGATATTAAAATACCTAAGTTAGCTAAATAATATTTATGGAATGTCCAAACCTAAATTATTAATTATTAATATATCAATATTATTTGTCCAACCTAATTACGAAGCATGATTCTTTGCCAAGTAGGATTCCGAAGCACCAGAAGCAGCCACGTAGGCTCAGCGCATTCGGGAATAATATATAGGGAGGATATTTAAAAATTAAAGTATAAATAAAAAATTATTTTAATTTTCAAACATTTTTTTGAATAACTATATTACTATTTATATTTAAAATAATACACATTACTTATATAGCTTATCATCTTATATAATAATATATTTTTTAAATTATACAATTTAACAATTTTGTAGTTAAATTTATTAAATAATTTTATTTTTTAATTAATATTGATAGGTATTTTTATTTATTTTGCATATACAATATAAGTGTCATATCAAAACTCATCAAGACATGATTAATTGGATATATTATGTAAAAACAATTTAATAATAAATAAAAAAATTATTAACTTTTAAAGTTGCTTATAATTTAAGTTAGTAATTTATTTTTTCATAATTTTAAAAGAAAGATGAGGAAAACAGAAAGATTGAGGAAAAAAATAATGCTTTATAAATCACGTCTTGTTGGTCCGCGAAGGTGGTTTCCCTGCGAGTGCTGGCACAGGTCGTTTCGGGTGGTCGCGACCTCGAGGTCACTGGCGAGTGTGGCGCTGGTTCTCTCACACGCCGAGTTGCACGCTCGCGACTGATGGTCGCTGCGAGTGCTGGCACTGGCAAAGGACTTATCGCGCAGCCGCGAGTTGAAGCTTGTTGCGAGTGTGGCGCCTGCTCGCGGCTCTCTCGGGCGCTCGCGAACCAGGTCTCGTAGCGAGTGCTCGCTGTCTCCCTACTGTGGTTTCGCATGGTCGCGGCTCGGGTTTCGCCAACGAGTGCATAGGCTTGGCGCGGGGTGTCTCGGGCGCTCGCAATCGCCCGTTTGCAGCGAGTGTGACTAGGATCTCAACTCGACTCTCACTCTCTCGGGTAACTCGGATGGCTCGGCTGATGGCTCAGATGGCTCAGAAATGGCTCGACTTTTCAAACATTGTAACGTGGACTTAACCAACACCAAAATAGACGAGAAAATGCTCCAAAACACAAAACACACGACGAGAACAAAAATATACAAAACACGATAAAATGGACCGGTCAATTCTAAAACTAATCTAAAAATACTCGACTAATCACATAAAACACATTAAAACACGACAAAAACACAACAAACAGTACTTCCCCATGAACTTTTCATACATCGCCTCCCAATTAGTAAGTGAATCTGGAAGAAAAGTCATAAACCACGTCTTCGTCTAGTCCTTCAAGGTGTAAGGAAAGCACCAAATCTAAAGTTGATTTTCGTTAAGCCTTCGTAGAAGAAAGGTTTGACCGTTGCATATAATTCTCAAATAAAGTTCAAGATGTCCTCTTGAGGTAAGTCGTAGAATGATGTAAGTTGCTTGAGATAGATGGTCTTCAAGTCATAGTTCTGGGTCACTTCTCTTAGCAAAAGACACGATGTATTATCTCCAATAATGGGTCGTGTGAAGTATCTCATGTTCTGAAGCAGCGAAAAAAAATATTTTTCTTGATCCGCCATGGTCTCCAGTTCGAGTTATGTCTTGTCTATATTTTGTTCAACGTAGAGTTCAAACGGCAATGTGAGTACCTCCCCTCCCTCTACCTCCCATACACCCGTAAAAGTACCAATAGGAAGAAAGAAACCAACACAAGAAACAATATAGTGAAGTTTCCGGCTTAGTCAAGCGAATGTACCACTTTTCATAAATTTGACGAATTAATACATCAAATTAGATGATGTCCAAATTAAAGTATATTTTAGAGAGTCTAAGTATCTTTTTCAATTTTTGCCAATCTTTTTCAATTTTTGCCATATATGAAAAGGCATTCTCATTAAATTGCAAACTCGGTTTGGCTCCGATACACAACGTGATGGAGACGAGATCGCAATGGCGTTTATGCAGAAATACAACCGGATGCCTTCTTTAGTCTAGTTATTTATTTCCTAGCTTTTATTATTATTCCATGTTTTATTTAATATTTATTTAAGTATTATCCTCTTGTTTAGCATGATTAGGAAACCTAGGATTTTGAGACTATTTATTCCCCTCTTCTCTCTTATGAAGACAGTTTTATCGTTGAAATAAAAATACAGATTTTGAGAGTTCATCTCTTATTTCCCTTTTGTTCGAAGCTGCGCTACATCAGTTGGTAATCAGAATCAGCTACGATCCACGATGCCACCGAAGAGAAACGATCCGGCCGATGATAGAAGGGATGCGGCGATTGCTTCCCTTATGCGCCAAAACAAGGGTTTTGGCCGGCAGATTGATGACCTCACCAAGGGCATGGCGGACATCAGGATGGTTCTCCAGCAGATGGTGAATCGCGACGGCATAAACCGCGACGGGCCCGATGGCAAGACCGGAGGTCGCGGGGGGTTGCGTGGAGGCTGCGGGGGTCGTGGTCATCTGCGTGGTGGCGGCAGGCAGCGCGGGCCGTGTGAGGAGGAGAGCAGCGTCGAATCTAATGCCACGGAGGAGGATTACAATCTGTTCGCCGAGGAGGAGTTGCGAACGGAGGAGGCGACTGGTCAACGGCGTTGGGAGTCGGCCTTTCGCGTGGAAATCCTGAGTTTACGGGAGGGCTCGACGGTGCTGAATTCCTCGACTGGCTGGGCTCGGTCGAGGCGGTATTGGATTACAAGGAATTGGATTACAAGGAAGTCCCGGACAGCCAGCGAGTGGGGCTCGTCGTCACGCGCCTTCGCGGGAGTGCTATCGCTTGGTGGCTGCACATCACGGAGTCCCGTCGTCAGATGGGCAACCTAAGATCAGGCCGTGGGCCAAATTCCGGAAGCACATTGAGCGAGAATTCCTTCCCTTCAGTTATATGAGTAAAATGTACCAGCAACTGCATAATTTACGCCAGGGTGCTCGGTCCGTCGACGAGTACACGCATGATTTCTATCGCCTTCTCAATCATGTGAAAATACGGGAGACTCAACCTCAATTGGTGTCACGTTATGTGGCAGGATTGAGGGTCGGCATTCGTGACATACTGAATATGTTTGTGCCAGACAGTGTTGCAGCCGCTCACCACCGGGCATTACTCATCGAATAGCAACAACGCGGTCGACCTGTGCCAGTGGTCGGTTTTCAACCGCGTGGGGCTCTGCCGGCGTCTTCAGCAGCTGGTTCTTCGCGGTCCGCGACGGTAGGTGGCCAGCCATTCGGTCGGAGCAGCGCACCTGGGTCGCCGGGTTTGACGGCAGGGGGTGGGTTGACCGCGACAACCGGTTTTGGCACGACGCCGGCGGCTGAGGGCTCGCGATCGGGCGTTGTCCCATGTTGCTTCTCTTGCGGTGAGGCTGGCCATCGACAATCGGCTTGTCCTCGTCGGGGGGGAGGGTCTCGCGCCTTGGTCACGGATTTTGAGTTCGAGGGTACCAATGGAGTGGTGTACGAGGGCCCACCGGTTTTTTACGAGGAGCCTGAGCCATTTGAGGAGCATTTGATGGGTGATGTGGGCCCGACTTTGGTCATCCGACGTGCATGTTTCGTGCCCCGGGCTTCTTCTGAGGACTCTCTCCAGCGCAATAACCTTTTCGAGTCAACGTGTACTGTGGGTGGTAAGGCGTGTCATTTCATTATCGACTCCGGTTCGTGCAAAAACGTAGTTGCTCAGGAGGCCATTGATCGCCTTAAATTGTCTACCGAGCCACACCCCCACCCCTATACTCTTGCTTGGATACAGCACGACAACTCCATTACTGTGGATCGGCAGGTGTTGGTGCAATTTTCTATCAGGCCTAAGTTCAGAGACACGGCGTGGTGTGATGTTGTTCCTATGGACGCGTGTCATCTCTTGCTGGGCCGCCCTTGGCAGTTTGATCGTGCTGTGGTCTATGACGGGCGCCTCAACACTTACAGTTTTTTATTTGAGGGTGTTCGGCTGGTACTCCATCCTTCCCCTCATCGCTTTTTATCTACTGATAATTCCTCTTCGGTTCTTTTTCTCTCTCGTGCAACTTCTGTGGGCGAAATGCAGACGACGCCATTTGTCCTGTTACTATTGGGGATTGACATTGGCACTGATGGTTCCCCTCCACCCATTATCCAGCCGCTCCTTAATGAGTTTTCTGATGTTTTCCCGACAGAGCTACCTTCAGGCCTTCCACCGCTTCGGGACATCCAACATCATATCGATTTGGTGCCGGGTGCCTCTCTGTCGAATCGTCCCTATTATTGGATGAGCCAAGCAGAACAAGAGGAGTTACGTCGCCAGGTGGAGGAACTCTTGCAGCGTGGTGTTGTTCGGCGTAGCTTGAGCCCGTGTGCTGTCCCCGCTTTACTCATCCCAAAGAAGGACAGTTCGTGGAGGATGTGTGTTGATAGTCGGGCCATTAACAAGATCACGGTCCGTTACCGATTTCCTATTCCACGCCTTGACGATCTATTGGACCAGTTGCATGGGGCTGCGGTCTTTACCAAGTTGGACCTGCGGAGTGGCTATCATCAGATTCGAATCCGGCCGGGCGACGAATGGAAGACTGCTTTTAAGATCCATGAGGGTCTTTTTGAGTGGCTTGTGATGCTATTCGGACTGTCGAATGCACCCAGTACTTTCATGCGCGTGATGAACCAGGCTTTGCGGGACCTTATTCGACGTTGTGTCGTCGTTTATTTCGACGATATTCTTATCTATAGTCAGACTGTGGAGGACCACTTGACCTATGTTCGCTCCGTTCTTCAGATTTTACGAGCCGAGTGTTTTTTCGCAGCGCCCTAGAAGTGTTCTTTTGTCGTTGACTCGGTTCTTTTTTTGGGCTTCTTTATTTCGGCAGATGGCATTCGCGTTGATGAGGGTAAGGTCGCAGCTAGACGCGAGTGGCCCACGCCAACCTCGTTCACGGAGGCTCGTAGCTTCCACGGCTTGTTCTACCGTCGTTTCATCTCACACTTCAGCTTCATTACTGCCCCGATTATGGACTGTCTTCACGGCAAGACATTCGCGTGGACCCCACAGGCTGCGGCGGCTTTTGACCTTATTAAATGTGAGCTTACGTCCGCTCCGGTTTTGGCTCTTCCTGATTTTTCTGTCCCTTTCGAGCTTTCGTGCGACGCTTCTAAGGTGGGCGTTGGTGCAGTTCTTAGTCAGCATGGGCGCCCCGTAGCCTTTTTTAGTGAGAAGTTGTCTGGTCCTCGCTTGCAGTACAACACTTATGATGTTGAGTTTTATGCTGTTTATCGTGATGTTCGTTATTGGCGCCACTATCTCTTTCAGCGTGAGTTCATCCTTTTTACCGACCACGAGGCTTTGCGCCATATTTCTTCTCAGGACAATATTTCAGCCCGCCACCCGAAATGGACCTCTTATTTGCAGCAATTTACTTTCATTCTACAGCATCGCTCGTCTGCTTCTAATCGTGTGGCGGATGCGTTGAGTCGTCGCTCTTTGTTGCTCACTGACATGCGAGTCTCGATTGTCGGCTTTGATTTACTGCGGAATCTTTATGCTTCTGATGTTTTCTTCGGGCCCGTGGTGTCGCGTCTCGCTTCGGGTCCTTTTGAGGATTATGCTCTTTCGGATGGGTTTTTGTTTCGTGGGATTCAATTGTGTGTTCCTGATTGTAGCCTTCACCTTAAGGTGGTGACTGAGTTGCATGGAGTTGGGCACGTGGGACGAGATCGCTCCATCGCTTTGGTACGTCGTTCTTTTTTCTGACCTTCTTCATGTGGTGATGTTTCTCTTTTTGTGGGAAGATGACGTGTTTGTCAGGTGTCCAAGGGAGTGGCTTCTAACGCCGGGCTTTATCGACCCTTGCCTATTCCCTCTCGTCCGTGGAGTGTTATTAGCATGGATTTCGTGTTGGGCCTACCCCTGACCCAGCAGGGTCATGACTCTATATTTGTGGTTTTCGATCGCTTTTCGAAGATGGTCCATTACATTCCGTGCAAACAGACGGTCGACGCCGTCCACGTGGCTCAGCTTTTCTTTCGCGAGGTGTATCGTTTGCATGGTCTTCCAACTTCTATTGTTTCTGACCGCGACACGCGTTTTCTTAGCCATTTTTTGCGTAGTTTATGGCGCTTAGCTGGCACGAAATTGGAGTTCAGTAGTGCTTACCATCCACAGACTGACGGTCAGACGGAGGTCGTGAATCGTTCCCTCGGGAATTTGTTGCGTTGTCTCGTGGGTGAGAACTTGCGTAGTTGGGATCAGAAGTTGGGCCAGGCCGAGTTTGCTCACAATTCGGCTTTGAGTCGAGCTACCGGGTTTTTTCCTTTTGAGGTGGTCTACGCGACTCGACCACGGGGCGCCGCGGACCTCATCGCACTTCCTTCGTCCGAGAGTTCCGACCTTCGTGCCGAGAACTTCATGGTCGATCTCCGGCGGACTCAGGACGCGGCCCGAGCGCGTTTGGTGGAAGTGACGGCGGCGTATAGAAGACGGGCTGATTCCCGTCGCCGTCACGTAGAGTTCGAAGTCCGGGATTTTGTTTGGGCTGTCCTCACCAAGGACCGTTTCTCGGCGCATGACTACAGCAAGTTGTCGGCTCGCAAGATTGGCCTTATTGAGATCATTGAGAAGATCAACCCGAATGCTTACCGCCTCCGGCTTCCGTCGCACTTGAGGACCTCTGATGTGTTCAATGTTAAGCATCTCGTGCCATTTTTGGGTGATAATTCGGACGAAGACGAGATCGATCCGGATTCGAGGGCAAATCCTTCCCAACCGAGGGAGGATGATGGAGACGAGATCGCAATGGCGTTTATGCAGAAATACGACCGGATGCATTCTTTAGTCTAGTTATTTATTTTCTAACTTTTATTATTATTCCATGTTTTATTTAATATTTATTTAAGTATTATTCTCTTGTTTAGCATGATTAGGAAACCTAGGATTTTGAGACTATTTATTCCCCTCTTCTCTCTTATGAAGACAATTTTATCGTTGAAATAAAAATACAGATTTTGAGAGTTTATCTCTTATTTTCCTTTTGTTCGAAGCTGCGCTACATCACAACGCGGTTCTCATCATAATATTAAGCCCCCAATCTCATCTCATGGTCGGTAGAGCTATAAACGAACCGACCTTTCGTGAACAAAAACTTGTTCGAGCTCGACGAAAGCTCGTTCTTTTGTTAATTGTGTTGAGCTCAAACATAAAATTAGGCTCGTTTAGGAATCGAACGAACATGAGCTCGTTCGCGTTCGTTCGATAACGTTCGCGAACATTAATTTAATATGATTATATTTTATTCTTTATATATTTACATAATATTTTTAATAAAAAAGTTAAAATATAAAAATATTTTTATTTTAAATTTTTATTTTCGAGTTCGAACGTGTTCGAACTTCGAACGAAAATATTTAATTTTTTTTTTTTAAATTATTCGAAAATGAACGAATTCGAACTTTGACGAACAAATAAACGAACGAGCTCGAACATGAATTTTTGCTTGAAAAATAAACGAACAAACACGAACACGAGCTCAAACAGCCCAAACTCGATTCGATTCGATTTGTTTACCGCACTAGCCGTGGGATCTGCAATGAGGAAGTGCTTTGAATTGTGAACGCTAAACAAAATAAAGTGAAA
>CACSLK010031655.1:96941-111374 GCA_902706635.1 Striga hermonthica | reverse complement strand
TTTTTTTTTTTTTTGTTTTTTACTTTTCACTCTTATGAATGACAATTTTGACAAAAATGTTGTGTAAGAAAGAGAAGTAAAAGTTATGATGATATTCGGCTTTTTATCTAGTATATATAGTAATAATTGCCCAGACATTCTACTGTCCCATTACGAAATCATTCCGTCGGGATTTGTAACCGTAAATCAACTATCCATGACGGTTACATATTCATCTAACGCTTACAAATTCCGACAGAATGATTCCATAACGGGACTGTAGCATTTTTCAATAATTACCTATGCAAGGTTAAACTACGAGAATTCACAGAAATATACAAATGCATAAAAAACACGAGAAAGACGTGGAAAGCTTATTAAAAACAAACGTTTAATAAATCTCAAATTTCGTCCAGTTTATCTTACTTATGTTTTTCAGTTGTCTGTCATCCCGTGTTGTTGATTTCTAACATCAACATGTTATATTCATACTTTTCTAATATATCTATATATAAATATATGTATATATATTGTAATAAAGTACAAAAATATATATATATATAATAAAGTACAAAAATGCTACAATTAAAATTTGTATAATATATAAAAATTTGTATATTATTATTTAGATTGGTGGATATGGAAATTGCCTCTACTCCAAATTCTGTCATGTTTGAAGTTCATGAGTACTCTCGATCGTACATTAAAATGGTACAAACCCAGAACATATATATAGAGCACATGATGGGCATATCTGTTTTCATAAAAATCAATTTTTAAAATTTCTCCTTTTTTTTTATCCAGAATTATATAATTATAATGACAAAACAAAGTTACTGTTTATATATTAAAATAATTTCTCCTTTTGGCGGGAGTCAAGGACATACGCTTGGCTCTCCATACTGTTGTTCAGATCGATAAGTTGAACGTGCCACGATGAGGAGAGGGGGATGCAGGGCCAGTCTCTAGAAATTCGGAGGCCCTAGGCAAGTTTATTCTTTTCGAATTTTCTCGATTTGAACTTACGTGGTAATTAGGGCTATTCGCAGATAGAATCATAAATTTTAACGAGACTATTAAATAAATAAATAAATAATTGAAAAAAAAAAATTCTTGTTTTTCTTGGACGTGGAATTGATAAATTACCTCGGGGCTACAAAGATCTTTAATAAATTACAATCAACCAATAACGAAGACAACAAAGAGAAAAAAAAAAATCATATCACTACGAAAAATATTTATTTTCACACAACTTGTTCTGACCGAACATCATATGAAAACAAATGAAATATTTAGGGCCTCAATTTTCCACACAAACTACATATTTTGCCATTAGCTCATTCATTTGTGTAATGGCTCAAGCCCATATTTAGCCATTAACCCTTTCATTTGTGTAAATATTGTGTAAATAGACAAAATCCAACATAAATACATAATATTAAAAAAATAATGAGGCATTATTTGTGTAGATAGACAAAACTCAACACAAATACATAATATTAAAAAAGAAATAATGAGGCCCCAAATAAAATAGAGGCCCTAGGCCCATGCCTAGGTTGCCTCCCCTTTGGAGCCGCCCCTGGGGGGATGGGGTGGTGGGATGTCGAGGGTAGCGGATGGGACGCACGTGGGGTGCTCTGCTCCCGATCGCCTGCTTCGCGGGTCAAAGATGGTGGCGATGACGACACCATCTCCTAGGTGTATCTTTTTGGAGCGATGGAGTTGAGGGACAAGGACCAGTTCATCGACGATTGGTGTTGGGAGTTATTGTTCCGAGTCGAGATCAATTTTCAGGAGCGTTTGCGGACGCGCAAGGGACGATCGAGTATGAGGGTCCATCTTGTTTTGATACAATTTTTTGCAGCTAGTTTTAGAGCGAAATCGTTACATTTTGCATTAGTTAATTAATTACTTATATCTTAATTTATTATATTACATAATAGCTACTACTAACTACTTATAAAGTCAGACTAAATGCAATAAAGAACAATATACCAAAAATATGTAAGTTAAATAATTTATATTTATATTATTTTTTTATTAATTATAAAAAATATAAGATATGATATGTTCATTATCTATCTATACTTATATTAAAAGCTATACTATTTACTAAATGTAGTATGTAGAATAGTCAACCTTAATTAATAATTTGCTATTTTTATCAAGCATTTAATTAATGCATCTAATATTTTTGGTATACAGATCAAATTAGCATTTAATTAGTTCTTAAAATATTTGGTATGCAATATTAATTTAGGAAATTCATGTAGTTCTTAAAATGTTGGTATGCAATCCGTAAAAGGAGATTTTTTAATTTTTTTAAATATAAAATATTGCAACACGTAAAACTATTTCAGTTATTTTTTATTTTATTTTACATTTAAAATTTAATCAATATTTAATGCATCCTACAAAATTGGATGGAAATAAAAAAGTACGTAAAATCTTTACTAAAATAAAAAAAAGCTTTACTTATTATCTAATTTATTACTAATTGTATGGAAATCTGTTCTGATTTTATGGTACGTACTACAAAGTGTGCACCCGTGTTCAGGAGCTACTTAACGGGCAAGCTCTGTGAAAATAACTTATTTAGTGTTTCTGTCCCGTGCATACAGTATGTATTTGTATTACACATACTAGAAAATTGTGCACCCCGTGCATCGCACGACTCTGTACTAATAAATGACCTTAAAATTGTGCACCCCGTGCATCATCTGTGTTCACATCTTGACCTATTACATGTCACGTACTATATATATCCCGTATATTTTTCTTTATTCATTTATATAATTATAAGACTTGATAAATGACTTTTGTGCACCCCGTGCATCGCACGGGATCTGTACTAGTCTTATGATTATAACTCGTATACATACTCACATATGACTAAAAAAAAAAAAAATGCGTATATCTCCATATAGGATCGTGTACTAGTATTATTATATTATATAAAAATAAAAAGGAATGCAAAAAATAAAAATAAAAAAAAAATCAAGCGTTATAAATGTGTTTGACTTGAATATGCGGATAACAAAATTAAAATCCTCACAAATATTTGAATCACTAAAAAGGCATGAAAACTCTTCTCATTTTGAGCATTTTTTTTTTTTTTTTTTNTTTTTTTTTTTTTTTTTCCTCATCAATCATCATAATGGCCCCAGATTTTGAGTCAAAAGAAGTGTTTAAAATCCTTCATTTCCGTTACCCAAAAGGCAAATTCACACAAATTCGACCTTTCGGTGGCTTGTGCCCCATGAAACTAAAATTTATAGTAATCCAATTGCACGCAATCCATAAAGTCTGGAGCTATCGGATGGCTCTTTTATGGAGTCATTCGTACCTTTACGTATTGATACGTGTCCAATTTGTATTTTATTGCAGAACACGTGTCAATACAGAATTGGTGGAAAACTATAGATGACTTCATAAGTCGAGCCATCCAATAACTCTATAGCAAAATCGACACACAATCATGTGCATACAGCTGTGCAAATGTATTTGAATCCGACGGCTAAAACTTGTTGGATGAAACCAACCCAAGATTGGAATGAAATCAATCTCAAATTTACACTCATTTAATCCCAAAAAAATGCCAAATCTTGGCATAAAATCAATCTCAATATCCACACCTTAAATCCCCTAAAGTCAATAATGGAATAAAATCAATCTCAATTTCCTCACATTTAATACCAATACACAAAAAAATAATTGTAAACACTTTCAACTAAAAATCCCTATGATATCCATTTAGCATATATATGTGCCTAAATGAAATTATTACAAACACAAAAAAAAAAAAAAAAAAAAAAAAAAAAAAAAATGGAATTATCAAAAACTCATACTATAGCTCTTACATTTTTTGTATTTTGCATTACTAATGTCAATGGCTGGGGAATTGATGGTCACCACATTATCTGCAAACTTGCTCAGGTTTAATTTTCTCATATTTAACTAATAAACAATTAAATTTTCTGGGTTTTTATACATTTACTTTGTTTTTTTGTGGCTAGCCGAGGTTGTCCGAAGCAGCCGCAGATGCCGTAAAAGAACTTTTACCGGCCTACGCCGAAGACGACCTAAGCAGCGTGTGTTTGTGGGCCGATCGAGTCCGGTTTCGTTACCATTGGTCCGCGCCTCTGCATTACATAGATACTCCTGATAATCTCTGCACTTATCAGTACAAAAGTAAGTACATTAATTAAAAGATATATAAAGATTGGCGGCTTCATATCCGCCTGGCCTGCCTATAGGGCTAGGAGTTTGGTTGGAGCGATAGAAAGAGGGGAGGTTTTGTGATTATAAAACTATGTTGGGGTTCTTTTGTAATGTGGATAAAAGTTGAAGGGTGTTGTTTGAAAATATATATTTAATTGCAGGGGACTGTAAAGATGGGGATGGAATAGCTGATAGGTGTGTTGCAGGGGCAATCAACAACTACACCACACAACTTCTCAGCTATGCCAATGCCTCTTCTGCTTCTCAATGTAAAATAATAATCTTTTACATAAATGCAAATTTCTAGAGCGAGACGGTTAGACTGGTCGACCAGTCATACTTTTTTATCAAATAATTAAAAAAAGTACACTTATATTATGAAATGTCGTACTTTTATTTAATTGTTTTTAGAGTATGATATCTTTGGTTTAAAACTTTGATGTTAAAAGTTTTTATATTTTTTTGTCAGATAATCTCACAGAAGCACTTATGTTCCTATCTCACTTCATTGGAGATATTCATCAGGTATTTTTTTGGTATAACGTTGATTATTTTTCTCGATTTCACGCCAAAAAATATGAAAATTTGGCACATAAATTCGATATTAATTTTCGAATTTTGGTGTTTGTATATATATATATAATGCAGCCTCTGCATGTCGGATTCACGACCGACAGGGGAGCAAACGCAATCGACGTCCATTGGTACAGAAGAAAATCAGTTCTTCACCATGTGAGAGCTAATAATAATAACAAACAAAAAATTTGCAGCAAAATTGTGTAATATTCCAAATGTATGTATGTATGTATAAAACATGTAACTAAACTTCAGAATTTTTGTTCAGGTGTGGGACACTGACATTATAGAGACAGCCGAAAAAAAGTTTTACGGCTCAAACGTCGATGGACTTATCGATGTACTCCAAAAAAACATAACGGTACATTTATATTCTAACTATTTTTTTTTTCTTCGCGATTTTCGATCAAAATAGGAACTTTATTTTGCCATGCTTATTGTTTTTTATGACAAGACTGTATGGTCTGAACAAGCAACGGAATGGGAGGCTTGCGACACGATAGCTTGCCCGGATTTGTAAGTTTATAACCGATATTTTATTTTATTTTGTTTTATATTTTAATTTTACGCATGAATGTAAGTAACACTCGGAGAAAATTGCATCTAATTTTTCGACAGATATGCATCTGAAGGCATTAAAGCAGCTTGTGACTCGGCATATAAAGGTGTCGAAGAAGATTCTGTTCTCGAAGGTAGTTTTATTTTTATTTTTTTTACTTTTTCCTATGAGTTCATAAGTTTATGCAATAATCACATCACAAAATAACATGGGAAAAACATTTTTGTTTATTTTTGTAGATGACTATTTTCTGTCACGAATGCCGGTCGTTAATCTGAGGTTAGCTCAAGGTGGAGTTCGATTGGCGTCCACACTTAACCGTATATTTGGATGATCGCATTTCGATTTTATTAAAAGGTAAAAAAAAAATGGGGAAAAATGAAAGAGAAAGAAACTATCCGAATCAATGTCTATTATTATTATTAATCATGTCGAACATTTTACATGACATTATCTATGTACGAACGAACGAACGAACGCTATTTATTGTGAATATGAATCGTGTTTTACTTTCTTGCATTGTCTTGAAATACATAAAACTCATCATTTGTTGTTACAATGGAGATTATTAAGGAACTCTGTAAGCTTAGATTTTACTTCCACCGGAATACGAACAGGACAGTAATTTTTATCGAGCCAAACTGCTGTCGATTTCGCCTCGAGAATTGGCTGAATATGTAAAACACAACTACACATTAATGCTTAAAGATTCATAATTTTTATTATAAAATATTCATAACTTTTATTATAAAATTAAAATATGAAAAAAAAAAACTCTAAATTGGGAAGCTTGTAAATGAAATACTCGAAGAACATCCGAGCAGCAGAAGAGTCGCATAATCTCGCCTGCAAACGAACTCGTCTCCACTCTTTTAAAGTTGTGAAAAAATCCCAACATTAGTTAGTTAAGCAATGAAAATTTCGAAAAAAAAAATAAAAATGAATCAGCTTCATATTTTTTAAAAAATGAAACCGTCTGTTCTGATTTTGCATCATAACCAGAACCGAAGGTTTAGCGCCAAAATTAAATTTTGTTATTATTTATTTGTTTTATATTCAGCGCCAAACCGGTCCTGAACCGTCGAGCCAATTCTGTACTGGGACCGCCGGTTCGTTGAACCAGCTCTTAGTCTTTACGGGGCCGATTTTGGTTCAACAAAAATGAGGAACCTAAACGTCCGGGTTTTGGTCATGTCTACTTCTACAATATAACATTAAGTATTTCAGAAAATGGAGTTGGGAGAGTAACTTTACAGAAGAGGTTAGCCCAGTGGTTTCCTGATATAGTGTGAGCCCCATAAGAGATTCTTGGCCTAATGGATAAGGGCCCAATAGTCACAGTGGACTTCTAAAATTAGCCCATTAATAGATATCAACATATCCACTAACTACTCAAGGCCTATATGGATTTCTCTTACATTTGGGCTACTTAGAGCATGCTTGGATATAAATTTATTTTTGTTTTGATTTGGGTTGGTTAAATTTGAAAAAGTAGGTATGGTTAGTTGTTAGTGGATATAATAAAATAATATTTAAAATAAAATAATTAAAATTAAATTGATGTAAAAGTAAGAGAGAGAAAATGTGATGTGATAGTTAGTTAAATTTATGTGAGTAGATGAATAGTGAATTAAGGTTGATGTTGTGTGTAAGAATGATTGATTGATATTATTTAATTATATTGATAATATTGATGATAGTGGGTTGAGTTAAAGTTGAGTTAAAAAAGTGGTTGAGTTAAAAATGTTTGAATTTTTTTGAGAAATTTTTGTATCCAATCATGCTCTTAAATTCTGTAGATAGTTTATGCTCGTATTAAGGAGCACTTGAATTTTGTAGATAGTTTAGGCTCGTATCAAGGAACATCGATGATTTGATGGAGCTCTTTATGTAAATTGTCCCCGTGAAATTTGAGAACAAAATTCAAGTGTTCCTTGATATGAGCTTAAACTATTTATAAAAGCAAAACTCTTTGACACGAGTATAAAATGTCTACAAATTCGAAGGCTCCTTGACACGAGTATAAAATGTCTATAAATCAAAACAAAAACTCCTTGACACGAGTATAAACTATCTATCAAATCAAATTAAGACTCATTGATACGAGTAAACTATCTACAAATCATGTCAAATGAAAAACTCATTGATACGAATATAAATTCTTTGTCAAATCAAATCAAGACTCCTTGATAGGAGTATAAACTATCTACATATCATGTCAAATGAAGAACTCCTTGATACGAGTATAAATTACTTGTCAAATCAAATCAATACTCTTTGATGCGAGTTTAAAATATCTACAAATCAAGTCAGATGAGGAACTCCTTAATACGAGTTTAAACTATCTACAAACTCAAGCCGAAAAACTCCTACGTAAGAGTTTAAATTATCTGCATGTCCAAATCAAATTCAAAATTTAGACTCATTCACTACCAAGAATTTTTGTCCGTGGACAAGTCTCAAGGGGACATTTATAGACATCGAAATTTTAATATTTTATTATTAATGTCTTTATCTATTTTTAGATATAATCCATGATAAATAAAGTATATAATTTATAATGTTATTAAAATTTCGATGTCTAAAAATGCCTCTTTGTTTATTGGAGGATCGCCACCTATTTTTCTTCTTCTTGGCCATTTTCTCCATTGAGCGTGCTTCGGAGGATTGGATCTTCGAGAACGTTTTCAAATCTTCAAGAGAGTTCTTGAGACTTTGATTTAAGAGGTGAATTAGATTTATGAGGTGTGATTTTGTGGCTATAAGGAGAGCCCTATTTATAGGTGTACGAGAAAGGATCTTGGAAAAGATGACATCAATTTGATTGGTCTTTCTTGATTTGATATAATCTCTTTCCTTGTCCTACGATTTGGTATAATTTCTTTCATAATCTTAAGATTTGACTTGGTGGGCAAGAAATAATAATTATTTATATACCTTATTAATTATCATAGATTTATGTCTAAAAATAAGTAAATATATTAATTAAAAAAAAATATGAGAATTTTGATGTCTACAAATGCCCCTTGTGACTTGTTCACGGACAAAATGTCTAGGTAGTGAATGAGTCTCAAAATTTTGAATTTGGTTTGGACATGAAGATAGTTAAAACTCTTATGTAAAAGTTTTTCGACTTGTATTTGTAGATAGTTTAAACTGATATCAAATACTTCTTTGTTTGACTTGATTTATAGATATTTTAAACTCGCATCGGGCGTGCCACTTAAATAAGTCGAGTTGTCACAAAGAGGTCTTAATTAATATTTCGATGTCTACAGGGTAGTCTAACGGTTAAATTAGTCGAGTTGTTATATTTTTTCATTGAAAAAAAAAAAAATGTATACTTATACTATACTATGAAACATTTACTTATAATTATGCTTGTTTATTAAAGTATAATGTCTCGTTTGTAAATATATTCATATCTGTTACAAAAATTTTGCTCCTTAATTGTGTGATTAGCTCTTCTTAATAACAGCACGCATATAATTAGCAGTTATTTAAGTATAAGGAGGAGACGTGGAGTGCAAGGTTTAAGTTCATGATGGTGGCGTGCAAGAAAGATGCATTATATTTCCAGTTATTATGTGGTTTTTAACACTTGACCTTGCATGCATTTTAGGGAACTTAAAATTCAACCAACTTAAATTTTTTCTTTTACCCAAAAAAAAGGAAAAAAAAAAGAAAATGCAGCTTTAGGGAAGAAAATTGACAAAGTTTAAAATAAAATAAGGTTTGTCAATTTTTAGAGTTATGATCAATATATATAAGATTGAAAATTTGGTGGTAATTACAATATCATTCGGCATCTGTTTCAGTCAGATGAGACTCGTCATTTTACTTGTCTCGTCAAAACAGTCGTACTCACAAAACTAGTAGTCCAATCGGGTTTCATTTACCCAAACTATTTCCCATTCGAATTAATTTAGGTTGTTTTATGTTCAGCTTAATTTCAACATCGTGTGGCATCTATTTCATTTGAATCACCTACTGTTAAGATTTGACTCGAGGCGATTGTACCCGTTAAATTTCAACCCTATCGGAACCAGTTTGCCTACTCAATTTTCTATTTCAAGTTGTTAAAAAGCGAATTCAATTTTCGGCTCGTATCCAACCCATGGTCGCCTGTGTCCAACCAGTCGTAAAATCAGATAATCCAAATTTTATTTTGCCCTTCATATTATTAGTACCCATTATATATATATATATTTGACTTAGTATACTAAATTTAATTTTAGTGAAAGTAGCACAATGCTAAAATCTGGCTTAAATTGGTGAAATGTGGTGGTTTATCTTTTGTTTTTCATCTGAAATTGAAATTTAATTTGCCAATTGATTTAGTATTCCTCTTGAAATGTTATATTTAAATTATAGTGGAGTTTCATTACACAGAAGATTAGAAGAGCAATATACAATATATTGGGGCGTTGGTCGGCTGTGTAAGGGACGTTGGTCGGCTCCGGTTCTGGTTGTCGGTTTCGTTGTCGACGAACCTATTTTGGAGCGTTGATCGGAGCGCGAAGGGCTAGGGTTTTGGGTGTTGGTTTTGTTGTCGACAAACTTGGTGCTGGCCTGGGTGTTACCCCAAGTGTCAACTTATTATCCTGTTGAGATCAAACACTCGGGTATTACCCTATTGGGGTCGGCTCTGGGCGATCTTTGACCTGTCCTCTCAGTTTATTCAGTTGTTGGTTGTTTGTATCCAACTGTTGATTGTCTGTATTCATCTCGTGGCTGTTTTTGCACATTTGTGCCTTTTTAATAAAATCTCTACCGATTTGAAAAAAAAAAAAAAAAATACAATATATAGGGGCTAAATAGTGAGCTTATAAATGTGTTCGCATTACTTACCACTAATTGCCTTTGCATGTTTAGTGAGTAGCATGTGTAATTATCACATAATTGATTGTACAATTCCAGTTAAAGACAGACAACATCATATTAATTGCACAAGTCACAACATTGAATTTAATTTCACCCTACAACTTTAGGATCACAATCTAATCTACCGTAGAAAAAGGTCAACTCATTAATTTTTTTTTTTTTCTCTAAACCATAGAAATTTCATTAAAGAAAACACATATATACATCTAGAAACAGCTCAAAAGCCGAAGGAACGGCTCAAAAGCCGAATCTAGTGGGAGGACATATCCAAAGGATAGCCTATAAGCTCAATTAGAGCAACGTACTCACCCACTAAAAAACAGAAAAAACACAAAAAACAAGCACAAACAAACTCCACAATTGGAGAAAGACCCACCAACAGGAAACCCCTCCCCGATGGGAGAAAGTGCGTTCCCTCCCTCAGGAGAGAACGCACTTATACCAACCAAACCAACCCACCAAAACACCAACCCACAAAGACCACAACAAAACACACAAACAACAAAACAACACTAGACAAAAAGCACCGAAATAACACACTAGAAACACAAGTTAAAACTAAAGCACACAACTAAAACTACTAAATAGCCCTCCCACAGTGGTTGAACATCTCCAAGCTACGCAGCGACAACGTGAAGGATTGCCATCCAACTGGACCAAGCCACGGCCCCGGAATCGAACTCAGAAACTGCAATCAAACGCCTAACTAAGCCCAAAGCCAACAATCGGACTCATATCCGGACGACCATCCAAACCCTAGCTCGGAAATCTACATCGCAACCACCCACCACCGACACCAACGACTAAGCCCAAACCAATGAGGCCTGGACCCCGGTCTGGCCTCAACGACCACCCCTCCAACCAACACCAGGAAGGAGAAAGGCCCGGTGAGAAGCGACGGGCACCAACTCATTAATTCATAATATCAATATTGTAGATAAATATTTATGACAATTTCTTTTTTTTTTCCCTTTTTTTTTTGATGATGTGAACTTTGAAGTGGACAAGTTGTCACTATAAATTCTAATATTCTATAATTTCGTTGGAGTATCAATATTATTAGAATATTCACTTGTAATTCCTTAATAGAAAGCTCAAGCACATATATGGGGCTGGGTGTCGAATCCTTACTAGAAACAGGCTCCCATAAATGGGTACATGTGGAAAAAACAAGCACGTCATCGCACGGTCCCAATAGATACGGCTCTGATATCATGTAAGAAACAGGGGGAAAAACGAGTGCGGTCCACACAGATAAAGCGCAACATAAACAAGGAAAGCCCAAATGAAGCCTAAGTGGGGTTCCACTCCAAATTAAAAACCAATTGGTGGTAAGAAAATAGGGAGAGTAGACATAATTTATAGTGAAAATAGCTATTTTCACCCCGTTTTGAAGTCCAACTAAGTTTTTCACACCACCCAATAAAAAGTTAAGTTTTTCACCCCAGAAAGTGCGAAAGGCATTGCGCGATGAATATGCGACAATTGCGCGATGACATTGTGCGAAAGTTAAAAGTGCGAATGCATTCACATATTCCTTCGCACTTTTAGGGTAAAAAAAAATTAAAATGTGAAGGCATTGTGCGATGAATATGCGACAGTTATGCAATTGATATGCGACAGTTATGCAGTCTATTCGCATAACCTTCGCACTTTCCGGGGGTGAAAAAGTTAGATTGTTAGTGGACGGTGTGAAAAACTTAATGTATCTTTGTATTGGAGTGAAAAAGAATTTTTCCTTAATTTATAAGTCTAATGGGATACCCCTCCTTCCACCAATTGGTTTTGGAATGGAACATCATTTGGGCTTCATCTGGGCTTTCCCTCTCATGGTGCGCTTCACGTGCGTGGGACCGCACCCATTTTTCCCCTGTTTCTTACATGGTATTAGAGTCGGTTCTATTGGGACGTGCGATGATGTACTCGTTTTTCCCCCATTCCACCAATTAGTTTTGAGATGAATTAGTCCGTTGGACTTATAGATTAGATCATTTTCCATATATGAACGATATAGGACAATTCACAAGTGAATATCTAATAAATATCATAAAAATTTATATAACAATTTCATTGTAGTATCAATCTCACAAAATTTATTTATTTATTTATTTATTTTCCAGAGGCTATAATTGTTTGATGATCCCACACAAGAAGGTTATAGTTCTTGGGGCGAAAAGACAAAAATGTCCCGCCATTCCAAAATGTTAATGTGATTTAGAGGGGTCAACTAACATGACATTGCTTGAGGAATATAATGAAATAATCACATGTCCTTTTGTAATTGTTGTTTTTGTCATCTTATGTTGCCACTCCACGAGTGATGCTTTTAATGGTATAGTGCCACCATTTTTTACTGATTAATTTTGACAGTATATAAGTGAAAAATTATGATTTTAATTGGGGTTTTGTTTATATATATATCCCTACATACTTTTTAATATATGTCGTTTTGAGAAGTTGCACACTAATTAAGAATATTTTTTTTTTGGTCAATAATAACCTTATTTAATGAAGATAGAGATGAATGTTTTGAGAAAAAATGAAGAGTGAATATGAAAAGACGTAATGTATTTATTAGCTAAATGAGGGTAATAATGGAAAAATGTGTACAAAAGATCCAAAACGACATTTATTTAGCAAATAGTTGATAAAGGTAGAATGACATTTAAAAAAAATAGGAAGGAGTAACATATAGTATTAGAAATTAAAAACATTAAATGTAAATATCACATTTAATATTACATGCAATACTCATTAATTGAATAATCGTGACAGCTATATTAATTGATCTTTTGTGGCATGGCTCCAAAAAGGCAAAAACTCATATTAAACCTTACTACCAAATTAATTATTTATAATAACAATATTTTTCAATGTATTAACTAATATCAAAATAGTTCCTTTTTTTTTTACTTAATAATAATTACACACATATTTATATATAGATTAATAATAATAATAATAATAATAATAATAATAATAATAATAATAAATTATTTTTACACTTTTAATTAAAGTTAAATATAAAAAGTGAATTTAACAGAAAATAGCATCAACGGAATAAATTTGGGGTATCCTATGTGTTGTTAATGTGACCTCTTGACCACGGCAGACCCAACGGCTCCATCCTCATTTCCGGGTCGTTGCCGCCAACTATGTCCCCTTATTATTACTTTGTTCCAAAAATAAAAATAAAAAAATAAAAATAAAAAACAATCTCAACAAAAAATGCGTATAATTAAATTAAAATTTACATAATGCAACGAACCAAAAAATTATTTTATATTATTTTTACAAATTATCCAATTTTATGATTTTTTTTTTAATTTAAAATAGTACTATTTTCCAATTTGTTTTACAATGGTGTAATTAAATATAAATTAATATAATTGTTAGATAGTCCTACTCCTCAATAAATACACATACATTTTAATTGAATTATCCTATTCTAGAAAAAAAAAAAAAATGATTGACTATGTGATATTTCATAATACAAATAAAAAAAATATGATTGACTATGTGATATTTCATAATACAAATATGCAGTTTTGTTAAAAGAACATATTCAACAAACAACGTATCTTTTATTATTCACTCACTCTCTAATTTAGGGCTGCAAACGAATCGAGCGATTCACGAGCCACTCGCGAGCGCTCGAGTTAAAGCTCGACTCGAGCTCGAGTTTGACCGAACTCGAGCGGTTCGAGTCTATATTTTGCATTGTCGAACAGCTCGTCGAGTGTTTCGATATATATGTTAAATTACTAAAATACCTCATATATATATATATATATATTTAAATAGCATAACATGTGTACTTAATGCTAATTTATTTTTCCACTTAAAAATTTTTAGCCGAGCTCGAAGATTTTGATTTCGAGTCGAGCTCAGACATCATAAATCGAGCTTGACGAGCTCGAGCAGCTAAATCAATCATTCTTGATAAGATCAATGCTCGACTGACTTGTTTGCAACCCTATCGTCTCTATAAACAATCTACATCAGTTTCCATCTCTCTTCTCTCTAGCCTTTCGGTGCTTAAATTCAATCACCTCTAAATTCCTTTTATTCATTTATTATCTCTTACTATTTTTTATTTTTTCTTTTATAACACTCAACACAAATGTCAATCTCAATGTTCCTCCTCACTCAAACAAAGCTCAAAAAGCTCATCTTCATTTTCCCAGTGAGCGACACAATTATCTCCCCTTTTT
>CACSLK010031655.1:50277-69771 GCA_902706635.1 Striga hermonthica | reverse complement strand
CTTTCTAAAAGAGAGGATATCTGAGAGTAAAATTTCTCAGATCTTACAGGTCTAATCGAAAGATTGGGTAGGAGGAGTCTTAATTGGGAAGCTCTGTGAAAAACGGAGAATTGGATTTTATTTTATTTTAATGGCAGCAAATGCAAAATCTCCAAAAGTAAAAGTCGTACCCCGATTTCACGCTAAAAAAATTCTAAAACAGTAGCGAGAATGGCGAGAGGATTGCGCCGTATGACCACATCTCACCAGTTTTTCCAGCGTTTGCAACGCAGGTGTCTTCTAAGGGCAACTCTGTCATTTGACAACAAAAGCAGTGGCAACATTAGTAAAAACAGCTAAAATTAAAGGGTATTTTTGACACAAAAAGACACGTGTCAAGCCCACAATTGGTCCTCAATGTTTTCTTATATGTATAATAGAGACTAGATGGGTTTACGCCGTGCACGCACGGCGGTCTAACACCCGGTGTAAAACTACTGTGAAAATTTGTCATAAGTTGTTGCAGTTTATTTTCTAGCGTATGTTGCATTTGTTCACATATATTGTACTTTTTTATGGAAATGTTTTAAGATTTTGCTCTGTTGAATTTCGCCAGTGGTTTATGAGTTGTGAGGTTGTGTAAATTCGTGTATATGTGCATGCATCCTGAAACTGAAATCGTGGTCGAAGTTATCTGCTTACGATTTTGTCTATTGATTCATAAACATTCTATGTGTTACGTGTATTGTTTGTTTATGCTTTGATGCTGACAATTGAATTTTAGAATTGGGAGTGCATATACATTGGTCCTTGATCATTGCTTAGAAATTTTTAAGGTGTCATCATTTGTTGCAGCTCATATTTTGACGTCTGTTACAGCTGTTCACATATATTATGCTTGTTCAATTGACAATGACTGAAGATCCTTTCTCATATTATTTTTATTATCTGCCACTCATTTTCAAGCAAGTGTTAAGCTTCATTGATTAAACACTAAACACGTACATCCAAAAATACACGTTACAATCATCGGTCTATTTTCCAGAAAAAAAAAATAATTTACAATTTTTACAATAGCACCCTTTTACAATTCAACGGTCTATTTTCGTCCATAGTTTTTAGTCGAAAAAATTGCAATTTTAGTTCTGTTAATTGACCCAGTGGCATTTTTAGTCCTAAAAATTGAACTTTTTGCCTATTTGGTCCTATGATTTTAAAATTTAATGCAATTTCAGTCCTTAGGGACTGAAAATGCAACAAAATTTAAAATTATAGGACTTAAATTGCTAATTAAAAAAATTTTGAATGATTTTTTGTTAGCAATTTAAGTCCTGTAATTTTAAATTATGTTGCAACTTTAGTCCCAAACAACTGAAATTGTAAAAAAAAAGTACTAAATTACTATATCAAAAGACAAAAAGTTGAAAACTTGAGACAAAATGCTACAATGTTAAACCAACAAGATTAAAAAAAAAAAAAAACAATTTTACCTCTTTAGTTTGTTTTAATTTTGTACAGTGACGGTTGTGCGCCTCAAATTTAAATCAGGGGTAAGTGCTTCTTCCAGGTTTTAAATGTTATTACGATGAAATTTAGATTTATTATGGCAATGTCTTTGTTCTGTATTGTAATTTTTACATGAATTTTAATATGTATTTACTGTCTCTGGCCCTTACTGTCGATGTAGTATGTGATTTTTTCTTCAACTTTGCTCCCTGGACATTCTCTTTATTTTCTTAATTAGCATTAATTATTCTTTTTATTTTTTGGGTTTGCGCCAGGCATTATTTTTAGTGGGTGGGTTATCAACTTATTGTTTATCATTTTTATAATTTAAAAAAAATTCTTCAAAGCAGGTGGTTCTTCCACCACCGTTGCTAGCTTTGGTTCAACTTCAAAGCCCTTACGAGCAACCAACTTCCAGTACAGCTTGACTTCATACCGCAACTACAAACCCGCTGCCGTTGTGCCCCTTCTGCCCTGAGTTCCACTTACGAACACCAATTGTGTATATTTGTGATCTGTATGTGGATATCAATATTTTACTAAATGATAAATTCCAACAAAATATCACTGTTTAAGCACTAATTTATTTGTTCCCACCCCCCGTATTTCTTCTTCTGTATTTCAGATTTGTCCCATTTGCCTTATGGCTTTTGGTTGTGATCACGAGGTAAATTTGGCTCCGTAAATTGATTTAATGGAAGTTCCTATCATAATATCCACATCTGCAGTATCAACGCCTATGACCTCACATACATATCTTCTTATTTTTCCAATTCCCAACACTGTGGGACTCATCTATATAAATTCACCATGCCTGTTAAGACCCAAAATCATCAAAATTTAAATACAGATCATAACAGAGGTGAGTAAAAAAGACAAAACAAATCTACAATCAATCATTAAAAATAAGATTATTAGAACCAAAAGAGAAAAAAATTGAAAACGAAAAATTGAACCAGTCGCAAATAATAATTCTTTCCTCTTGTGTAAAGCGTCATGCTAAATATCTGGTCTTAGGTAATTAAGCCAGCTGAGGCGGCAACTCTTTCCACAACGAAAAAGACCTGAGAAACAGGAAAATCAATTACTGATAAAATAATACCACCATTTGGTATCATTGAAAGCCATATAGTAGAACATTTAGAATGAAAATCAAAGTGGGAGGTGGACAAAAGTGCTTAAACAATTGTTAATCCAATTAAATTGCAGGTCCTTTGGATTTAAAAGTTTTTCATGACATCTCTCACACCATTCATATCAAAATTTCCTGCCATATTAAATATAAACACATACACACACACAAAGATTCACACACAGTCAAGGTGTCCTTCCATTTAGGAAAAAAAAACAAGTAAAGAAACACACATATACATACTCGAACACACAACACAGAATAAAGAAACAAAGGAAAAATTCAAACATAGTGAAGGGGTGTGTGTGTGTGTGTGTGTTCTAAAATAAATCTATCTATCTAATATGATTTAGTTGGTTTCTGAAGATTTTGTTGATAGTTTTAGGGTTATTCATATTCATATTACTTTTCTAAATTTACTTTCTTTGGGTAAGCAACTGATCTTATTTGTATCTGCTTTGTATCTGACATGGGAACACGAACTACCAAAATGCAATTTGGAAGAAAGGGTAATAAATTTGAAGTTCACAAACCTGGTGCACTGATTTTTGAGATTCCTAGCCGATCTCCGTCACAACGATAAAGCCCCGTAGCAGACACTGACCTCCATATTTTCGACCTCCGTCTCCTTATATCCAACGGCTTGGGGGTCCTTCACGACCACCAAACCCTATAGGTGATCTATCGTACGAGACTTTTCAGACATCTAAAACCTTTGATCACAAAGTTACGGTTTCAGGTTGTGTCCTGGAAAAGGTGCAATCACCTCAATTTTTTGTTTTCTTTCATGGTTGAGAAAAGCAAGTGACAAAATCTTGTTGCAATCAACTGTTCAATCAGCTTATGATCAATTATATTTCCTGCATGCATATATGAAGAATAAAAATTACTAACTTGGTTGTTCAGATCTAGAAATCAACAGTTCAATCAGATTGTATACTGGTATAATATGGCACACCATTAGATAAAATAAACACAGTATGCTAAAATTTTCGGATGTACCAATATGTTATGTTCCGAAAACATATAGAATTAAATTATCTTGAACCGAGGAGGAATTAACTTTTTGTGCTTACCTTCCAGTTTACCCTTTTCTAAAAATATAATTTTGCTCGTGGATGCATCCAAATATTAAGTAAGAACTCCTAAAAAATAAAGTACATCTATGGAAGATATGAAGCAATCATAAAACGAAGTTTAGGAAATAAATTTAGCTTGAAATAATTTCAAATATCAGGCATGCTCCAAGTAGTTTTATCAGTTCATCTTGATTACTTAGGTGTTATAAAAACATAAAATGATGTAAAAACAAATGAAAATGACGGTCAAACTAATCGATGTGAATTTTTATTTTTGGTATGTTGGTAATAATCGGTTGAATCTGGAAAGAGCCCATAGTGATGTTGACGTTGATTTAGTTGATGCTGCAGCTCGACCACTTTCTGCTTTAATCTAGCCACATCTGCCTCTACAAAAGCTATCTCCTCAAGCCGGCTCTCGTCTTCGTAAAATTTAATATTTCATCAACAATAGCATGAAGGAATTAAGACAGACCTTATAATCCATGCCACGAGATCCGAAAAACTGACCATGCTTAAGCAAAATTCCAGAGCAGCTCGTAGATATCTTTCTGGCTTGTAACTATTCTTGGAGTCTCACCACCTATGAAAGAGTAAATGCGAAAGTCAGTTAATTAGCATGTCAAACCAATAAAAACAATTTGATTGACTAAGATTTACACCTTGTTCGAGTGGCAACCTTTAAGTATGATTTTACTTAATCTCTTTGCATTAGGGAATAAATCCAAGGATATTTTGGCAGTTCAAAAACGTGTATACTAATCAAAGAAAAAGCAAAAGGGATTAATTGACCAAAGCAACCCCATAATTTGTATTGTAAAGAGAAGATTTTATGGACATTACACACACACACACAGAGTCACAAACATGACTGAAGTCTCATAACCTGATGATCAATGTCATAGACATAGAAAATCATCCCAATCACGTCCTCCCTCTGAGCCTTGCTCGTTCGTTATTCAGCCTCCTTCCATGAACATAAAAATTTTTCGTCTACAACATTGAAAGATCATCAAACATGACTACATAGCCTCCTAAAAACCCATTACAGAAAATGATACTGAAATAAGCTATTCCAAATATGATTCAAAGTTGCTTTAAAAAATAAAAAAATAAAAAATAAAAAATAAAAAACAGCTTTCTCCTTAGGGTCGACCCTAACACAAGCCATTACAAAACCAAAACAGAGATTGTATTTAACATAACAGAAAAACATCAAACTTTTAAAAGCAACACCCAACATAGAATAGTAATTTTAATTAATTAACAATATAATATTAACACCAACCTTTCTAAAGGAATTTCTATTCTGAGCTCCATGGCTCATGGGTTACTGCAATAGAAAACCAGTTGCAGTGAACTAAAAAGTGCCACTACGACAGGGTGCGGCGCCACCAGAAACCTCGGGCAGCTGCCGTCAAGGAAGAAAAGGGATGGCGGCACGAACTCCTTGGCCATGGGGTTCAAGTTTGAGTAACCTCATCTGCAGAAGGGGAAAGTTCCTTAATCATTAGATAAACCACTCTTCTTAAACCAGTGTCATGAACATTATTAGCTCAAAGAAGATTTACCCTCGTACAAAAATCACAACAACGTAATTTGGGTAATTTATGAGAATCTTACCCCAAGGAACGACCGAAACTTCCTCAGTTACAATGGCATTTCATGTAGGAAACAACTTGTGAAGGATGACATACTCGGTTTAGAAAACAATGAAAAACTTGAAGGTTTTATCAATTGGCTTCTATAGCGAGAGAGAAATTTAATTACCTTCACTTATATTACTTACTTCAACAACAATAAATTCTTCCCAGACTCTTCAGAAACCAATATGTTAATTCAAAAAAATAGAAAACAAAACTATTCTAGTGACAATTTACAAACAACAATCGAATAGAACCAACGAACCCTACAAATTCAATGAATCAGAGGTGAGGGTCGAGCCCATAATCACGAGGAAATTATTATGCAATAGCATACCCATAGAAGCCCATATAACCCCACAAATTCAAGGACCGTTGAAGAGTATTTACCGTTGTGCTGAATCAAGTTGTGGATCTACAATTTAATTGATTTTTGAAAAATTCCCTTCTTTCAATAGTGCAGTCGACGCGGCGCTCCTTGTGGCATGTTGCGCTGGATCTGGCGGTCACCGTCGATGACTGCGCACGAGAAGCATGCATTGGGACATAATTTTGTGAACGACCCAAGAATCAGAGAATTTGCAAGTTGCTGAAAAGGCTGAAAATATCCAAAAGCTACCTACCAAATTCCGTTTATTCTCTCCATCCTCTCGAATTTGTTGTTCTTCCTTACCATAATTTTGAAAATAAAATCGGTTAGGCATTTTGTATAGAGAGGAGAAGACGGAGAAGGCTAGGCTTAATGGAAGAAAAGAACTGAAATGAGTGAGAGAAAATCTTGCAGAATTATTTTTTTGCTTAAGAATTAAGCCACCACTCAATCGGCAGAGTCCACCGCAATTCACGGCATCACATCACATCTGCAGAATAGGAAAGAAACGATGCTTGCACGTCCCAGATTTCACGGGTAGAATTGTACCATGGAGTCCTAGATGAGAACTCTAGCGACACAAAGTTTCATAAAGTTTAATTCCATTTTTGCAGCTCGCACCAAAAAAATTAAATAATTACAATTGAATTTGGCAAAACCATGTTACTTCAACTCATAATAAAAGCTTTCATTGTTTCCATTGTGTGAGAGAACTCCATTGTTCCAAAAGCTAAGCAGCAATCCAAAACATTAAGCACCTTAATGTCTTAAACCAAGCAACCATTTAACACAACGAAAAATATAAGCACACAACGAGGAAAAATCCATGAAATCAGAATCTTCTAACAACTATGGAAAAACAAAAGTAGGTTCTTTTAAAAGACAATAAAAGAAGATCAAAATCAGAGCTTAATAGAACGCAACCTCATAATTCAATTTGGCCTATGTACTCTTTAGGACTCGGAATAAACTCCTTAGCTGATCTTAGCCTTCGAGAAATCCATCTCCGGATGTTGCAACGTAACAAAAATTCACATCAGCACATTAAAAAGAAGTTAGAATTTGTAATTACAGTGCAGTGTAATGGAAAGGTAAAAAAAATAAAAAATAAAAACAGATTTGCCACACGTTCACCTCTGCCATAAACTTCTTCAGTATTTCCTGCATCTCATCGCTTGTTGGGACTCCCGTTTGCTTATGCCTTTCGTCAAAATGAGAGAAAAGAATATGAATTATTGGAAACAATTTTTCCTTATTAATTAAGAAAAATTAAAAAAGAGCACCAATTAATGGAGAGTTAACTTTAGTCCTTACCATCATCTTCTCAACAGTGAACCTGTCTCCGGGTCGAGGTCGGCTAATTTGGTGTTGTCCGGTTCAACTTTTTGTGTGTCGATCTCTGGCTCACCTTTCACCAAGCATTTCCACCATTGCATCTGGTTTTGTTTCGTCAAAAGAATGGAGATTGATTTCTGGTCCTCCGCAAAATTTGAATAATCCAATCAGCAATTATGATAATTATAAGTTCAGGTAAAAACATTCATATATGAAAACAGATACACCAAATATCAGCACTGAAAATAATTCGGAAATGAGTGCAGATCTCATCCTCCTTGCACCACATAAGCCCCTTCTCTCTCAATACTATTAAAGAACCCCAGCGAAAATAACATATTGAATATTCTCAATATGAGAAATTGTAAATGCGTGCAGTTAAGAAGATTCATTCCCATATCTCTGTTCCTTCTCTCGATGCTTCAAGTCAACTAATGCAGTCCTCTATAGCCTACACAATGGATTCCAATTCTTCTCATTCCCAAAATTACATGTAACGATATTTATTACAACACAAGTTCCTTCAAAATGAACAACATTACATAAACGAACGATCCAGTCCAAACCTCTCAGCCGCTGATCCAATTTTTTTTACCGTCGGCGACTGGGCTTTGCAACTGGCGGCAGTCAGCTAAGAGGGCGGCGACTGTAGGGTTGAATTACGATCTAAGTTTAGAGATTACCTGTGAAGAGTCGAACAGATTCGAGCATGGCGGCCATGTTCGCGATGATCGGTGGCGTCTTCTGTCTCTTCTTGAAATATCCTCCGATAAGATGCACAAGGAGAAAGCATCGCGACTGCTGCCAAATCCGTCGTCGTCGTCCCACCAGGAGAATAATGAAATTCGCCTCTCCAACACCGATCCATATGTTACAAAGATTGTTGAAATAAGAGAAAAAAAAATGTGTGGTTATTGTTAATTGGAATATGTGAGAGGAAGGGAAGAAGTGATATAAGAGCATCTTTAACGGTAGTGTTTCGTGAGGTTTACAAACCTCCTTTTCAAGGTTTTACCACTATAAGGCACAACGTTGAGGTTTGTAAATTCAACACAGTTTTGACAGTGTAAACCTTATGTAAACCTTATTTAAATAATAAAATAATAACAAACAATGGGTAAGTGGGAGAAAATTGGGTCTCACATTTTACATCTTACTTTTTACTTTGTTTTAATTTTTTATTTTTGGTTTTTTCCTTGCACTTGCATGTACATATCCGAAAATTGTCCTTAATTTATCAATTGTAAAAACAAACTGAAAGTCTTAAATTTCATATTATTCTCATTTTTCGATAGCAATCGGAAACTAAAAAATCTTAAACTCCACATGATTTAAAACTACAAGTACTTAAATTTCAAACTCATAAATATAATTTTTTTTCCTATTAAGTATTTAAATTTCAAAAACTTACATGAAAGATAATTGTATATACATAATTATATGAAACATAATTTAAATATATTATATACATTTTTAAGCAAAATTTTACATCGGTATGTAATAAACACCCTATAATTAATAAATAATGCAATGTAATTATATATAACTAATAATTATAATATTTTTTATATGTTTCTATGATAAATATATGAAACATATAGATTGAATAAAAGTAAAAATGAAGTTAGTTTAAAATTTTAATAAAATATAGGAGTGTAATTTTAATTAAAAAAGTAAGTGGGGAACATGCGGGACCCATCAAAATGAGGTTTATGAGGTTTATTGTTATTTGAGGTTTATGGGTGTAGGAGTAAAAATGAGGTTTAGATGATGTGGAGTATTGGAAATTTAAAAAGTAAGGTTTGTAAAACCTTACCATTAAAGTTGCTCTATAAAAAGAGAAATCTTGCGTGTGCGGAAATTCTGTAATATCTGAGTTGGGGGTAAGGAAGAACTGATTGTGTGTGCGGAAATTCGGCAGAAAAGAAGGTTTAGTCTATTAAGTAGGGGAAACTTTTGACCAAAAGTGAGATGTGGATGAAGCATGACTGTAAACTTATTAAATTACTAAACTACTCACCATTCTGTCGAGTAATTTATATATTTATTAATAAAAAATAATAAGTGGACAAAAAACAACAAAAATAGGGTAGTGGACCAACATAAAAAGCACGTATTTACAAAATACGTTTTTTGTATATTTTAATCAAAAAACGTATTCACTAAATACATTTTTCACATTTTTTTTTACAAAAGAAAACGTATTCATGGAATACGTTTTACAATTAAAAAATGTAGAAAACGTATTTGTAAAATACGTCCTTTTTATTTCTCTCCACTCTCCCTTTTTCCTTTCTTTTTTTGTCTTCAACTTAACATTTGATTTTTTTTTGTAAAAAAATCCCACTCTGTTGGTTTGGAAGATATCAGAAAAATGGGCAAATTCGTACACATGTCATATCCGTAATAAAGGCCACATCCGTAATAAAGGCATGGCACATCCGTAAATGGTGAAATAGCACAACCGTAAATATAGTGATATTGGGGACACGTGTCAACCACCGGAAGTATCGAAAACGGACACTTGTCGCCACCACAATCGCCCTAACTCGTTTGTATATGTATAAGAGAGATATATATTTATCCGGTTATTATTTTAAATTATCGTGCGATGATCTGAACCCAAACAATTATATATTCCCAAGTATCGAGCCTGAGAGACCGAAACCGAACGTGCGCCTGCACCAAGGGATTAAGCCGGCCCAACCGAATCGACCCGCTCCAATTATGACCCAGTTTCTCTTAAAACTGATTCGTGTGAATCTGTGCGCGTGTGACTTGTCTTGGAAGTCAAGGAAATAATGACTAGTCATTGCACATATATATACATTCATGTATCTATAATCTTCCTGCAGTTTTTCACGCGCATAGAGAAAAAAAATCTCTCGACCTCTTTCTCTCGCTTATATCCCGACATTCATCATCAATCAACCTCTGATCATCATCAATCTCGTAGCTCATAATCATCACCATCTCAGCGTCCCATAATCGTTCATCACCATATGATCGCCATTATCATCACCATTCCCGGCGAGTGATATAGCCCTATTCTCATAGTCCGGTTCGAACGATGGTTACTCGACTAAAGAACGCTAATGACGACATCAACAAGTCGACTTCCCTGAGGTCGACTATATCCATAACATATCTAGGGATCGTCGCGTACCCAATAACGATTCCCAGACGATTTACTAAAGTCGTCTTCAATGGAAAGATGAGTAAGAGAAGCATAATCACTGACGGCTCATGAGTAAACTAAGTCGGCTCGATATTACTAAAAGTTGACTTATCCCACTTCGAGACGATAAGAGCTCCGACGACTCCTATGTACTTCGATATCATAAGGAGATTTCTCAACAAGAGTGAATCTGCGTAAGATAAGAGAGAATCTAGATGCTGACTAAGAGGCAATGGAATGCGAACCGACCAGGGCATTTTGGAAACTTAGCGTAAGTCGGCCAGGACATTTTAGGTACTTCAAGTAAGTGTTTCTACTCCTATATAAAGGAGCTGAGGTAACTCCAAACCCTAACTTTCCATTCTCTACTCATTTTCCAGCTGCTGCTCCTACTGATCAGAACTCATCTTCATCACTTTCACTGACTTGAGCGTCGGAGGCTCTTCACTGGAAACACTTCCGGTGTTGAGTTCTTGCAGGTGTTTGCAGCGGTTCGAACACGATTTGAAGGTGACTAAAATAGATCGGAGCTCATTTCCACCGGTTCACTCCAGATCTAGGGGGAGACCCATCAAATTGGCGCCGTCTGTGGGGAGTTCTTGAAGGAAGTAAGAGCTTTGCACCTAGTTCCGATCTGTTTGACATGGCGGAGAAGGAGGGATTATTGAGGAACTTGAACGAGGACTTCAGGGGAGCATGGACAGAGAAATGACCTCCGTCGATTCTCGGCCCTAGACCACCAGTTCAGGTGCTCAATTTCCCACCCTTTGGAGGACACACGCCGTCGAGAGTGCGTTTGGAGGAGGAAACACCCATTACCCCACCTGGGGTGAAAATTCCAGTGTTAACTCAAGGAGAACCTAGCCGAGCGAAGAATGTCAATACAGGAGTCGACGGGCAAGGGTGGACCGAGACGTCTCTGAGTCTGGGGAGGCAGCCTGGGATATTGGAGCAAAGAGCAAGGCCGTCACCCCAGGTCGAGGAACAAACCTTGACCATGACGAGGAGAGAGATGCAAAGGATGATTGCGGAGGCGGTGGCAGCCCAACTCAAGCAAGCGCAGGTCGAGCAAGCGCAGGTCGAGCAACCTAGGGTCGAGCAACCTAGGATCGAGCTACCACCCCATGACCGCGAGCAACAGGCCCAGTCCAATGAGAGGCAAATCAGGAGGGCAGAAGAGGAAGCATCTTCCATCAGGACCGTTAACCCGCAAGCGAGAGACGAGACACTGGAGCAGTTGCTGGCCCAAGTTCGCGATTTGCAGGCCCGAGTTGAGGGAAGAAAAACTGGAGGCTCGAGAGGACATCCGTTCTCGCAACACATTCTAGACGCCGACTTTCCGCAAGGTTTTCGTGATCTAAACATAAGTTACGACGGGTCGACTGATCCATCTCGTCATATGAGGAGTTTTGAGAATATGGCAGTGTTGCATCGTTATAATGACCCAGTGCAATGTCGAGCTTTCCTGACGACCTTGCGGGGATCTGCACAAGATTGGTTTCATCAATTACTATCAGGAGCCATGAAGGACTTTGAGGGATTCAGTTCGAGCTTTCTCAACCAATTTGCAAGTGTTAAGCCCCAGGAGAAATCGTATCTAACCTTAATGGTCCTACAACAGAAAGAAGGCGAGTCGTTGCGGGACTATGTGGCGAGATATACGCGTGCATGTGTCGACGTACCCAGAGCATCAGAGGAGATCAAAGCAGGAGGATTGACTCGAGGGTTGCTACCAGGGCTGTGTAGGAACTCTCTGGCGAAACGCCCCGGTAAGATGTTTGACAAGGTGTTGGGCAGATGCGCGAAATATATGAATGTCGAGGAAGCAGAAGCTGACTTCTTACAGGCAGCAAAGGCAAAAACCGAGCATCGGGACAAGAAGAAGGATAAGAAAGTGAATCCACCGGGAGAAAGGAGAGGATCCCCAAGAGCAGGCAGGGAGAGGCGATCTAGAGGATGGAGGCCGACTCAATACACCCCTTTGTCGGCCCCTCAAGCGCGAATTCTGGAGGTAATGGAAAGGGAAGTTCATGACAATGTCGTCAGATGGCCCAAGACGAGGAAAAATGGACCAACGAGACCCAAAAGTAACTTATATTGCCTATTTCATAAGGATTATGGGCACAATACTGACGACTACAAGCATCTTAAAGACGAAATCGAGAGGCTGATCAAAGCAGGGCACTTGAGTCATATACAAGGATCGAGAGAAGTCGAGCAGGAGGATAAAAATGAGCAGGAGCCCTCGCAAGAGGGCGAGAACACCCGAGAAGGAGGAGCTTCCCCAGAAAAGGGGAGTCATACACATGATATTTGGTGGATCGACTGATGGAGATTCGAATCGAGCAAGGAAGGCGTATGCTCGAGGGTGCCATGGGAAAGTCGAGGTGCAGCAAGTCGACGAAAATGGTCCAGTAATGAATTTTAGGCCATCAGATGTGGGAGAGGTCGAGAGACCTCAGAATGATGCATTAATGATAACTGCCCAAGTATCAGGATATGAATTACATAGAGTGTTTGTCGACACTGGGAGCTTAGTGAATGTGATCTTTTATGATTGTCTCAAGAGGATGGAGCTCGACATACAACTCACACCCCTCCATACCTCGTTGTTTGGTTTCAATGGTTCAGAGGTCGCACCCCTTGGAGAGACTATGCTCGCTGTCGTTCTAGGAGAAGACGACTTGCGAAAGGTGAAAATGGTGAGATTCGTAGTAGTCGATGTCGAGTCGGCCTACAACGTGATCCTGGGGAGACCAGCGCATAATGCATTTCAGGTTGTGGTGTAGACTTACCACATGAAGCTGAAATTCCCAGTCGGAGATCGAGTTGGAGAAGCTCGAGGTGGTAAAAAACTGTCGAGGACTTGTTATCAAATTGCTGTGAAAACCAATCAGCGGGCCGAAGTTAAGGAAGGGAAGAAACCAATGTCGAACGAGAATAGGCCAAGGAGTAGCGACCTTGAACCACACGGGGAGTTAATGGAAATACAGATTGGAGAAACGAATGAACATACCACTAAGGTCGGGAAGGATCTGGAGGACGAGCTGCGAGATAAACTTATTGTATTACTAAGGGAGTTCAGGGATATATTCGCCTTTAACCCCGATGAGTTGACGGGGATCGACCCCAGCATTATGGAACATAAACTCAACGTCGACCCCCTCAGAAAATCGGTAAAACAACGTCTTAGAAACCATGGGGCAGAAATCGACAAAGCCATTGAAGTCGAGGTGGATAAGTTGCTGTGAGCAGGACATGTCAAAGAAATCCAATTCCCCGAATGGATATCCAACACTGTGATGGTGAGGAAGGCACTAGACAAGTGGCGCATGTGCATTGACTTCCATGATCTGAACTTGGCGTGCCCCAAAGATCATTACCCATTACCAAGGATTGATCAGCTAGTCGACTCCACGGCTGGTTGCGAATTGCTGAGTATGATGGATGCATCTCAGGGGTATCATCAAATTTCTTTGGCCCCCGAGGACCAAAGTAAAGTGAGCTTTGTGACGAGCAAGGGGACGTACTGTTATATCGTCATGCCCTTTGGACTCAAGAATGCAGGGGCAACCTACCAATGATTGATGGATCGAATGTTTAAATCCCAGATCAGACGAAATATTGAAGTATATGTGGACGACTTTTTGGTGAAAAGCAAGTCTTCGACTTCACACCCAGACGATTTAAGGGAAACATTCAAAACCCTTAGAGCGTTTGGGATGAAGTTGAACCCAAGCAAATGTGCCTTTAGAGTGAAGGCAGGTCGATTTTTGGGATATATCGTCACAGAGCGAGGAATTGAAGTAAACAAAGACAAGATGAAAGCCATACTCGACATGGCCCCACTAAGAAATATAAGAGAGGTGCAGGTCCTGACGGGATGTATTGCAAGGCTAAGCAGATTCATTGCTCGAGCTGCAGAGAAGAGCTTCTCATTCTTTAAATTGATCAAAAAGAAGTCGACTTTCCTGTGGAATGACGAAGCACAAATGGCATTCGAAAAATTGAAGGAGTTCTTGGGCGAGCTACCTTTATTAACAAAACCTGGGCCCGGTGACGAGTTGGTACTATACATATCCGTGGGATCAGTATCATTAAGCTCATTATTGCTGCGGGAAGAAAGAGGTGTCCAACAACCAATTTATTACACCAGTCGAGTGCTCCAAGGCGCGGAGATAAGATATTCTGAGGTCGAGAAAGCCACCTTAACACTAGTGATAACGGCTAGAAAGTTAAGACCATATTTTCTGAATCACGTGGTGGTGGTAAGGACGAATTTTCAGCTGGGGAAACATTGGGTCGACCTATTGTTTCTGGTCGACTCATAAAGTGGGCAGTTGAGCTAAGTGAATATTCCATCAAATATGAGCCCAGACGAGTCATAAAAGCTCAAGCCTTGGCGGATTTTATTCAAGAAGGTACCAAGGGGGAAGAAAATAAATGGATTATGCATGTCTACGGATCCTCAGCGGCCAAAGGATCTGGATTAGGAGTCGTCCTCGTATCCCTCGAGGGCGAACAACTCGACTTTGCCATCAGGCTGGGGTTTAAGGCTTCGAATAATGAGGCAGAATATGAGGCATTAATCAAAGGGATCCAACTCGCTATGGACGGAGGAGCTATAGAGATCGTGGCACATTTTGACTCGCAACTTGTTGTAGGACAAGTGCTGGGAAATTGTGAGATCAAGGAGGATAGAATGCTGAAATACGCCGAGGAGATTCAAAGCCTAATACAAAGTTTGGGAAAATTCGAGTTGACACAAGTCCCACGGGAGGAGAACAAGCGAGCCGACTGGCTCGCAAGGATTGCAAGTTCCAATGAAGGAAAAGTGGGAGGCCACATTACCATGATGCATCTAGAAGGAAGTGTGTTGAGTGAAACAATGGAGGTCGACGAGAAGGATGATTGGAGGAAGTCAATCCACGAGCTCTTGCAGGGACGAGTACCCATAGATGACAAGCATGAAGCAGAAAAAGTCGCTCGATATTTGAGCAAATACTTTGAAGTCGAAGGGGTCCTATATAAGAAGTCGATGGTTGGGCCTCACTTGCGATGTGTTTCTGAAGAAGAAGGAATCCAAGTCTTGAAAGAGATCCACGAGGGGTGTTGTGGAGCTCACATAGGGTCTCGAGCCCTAGCTGGAAAAGCTTTACGAGCAGGCTACTATTGGCCTAAAATTCGAGCAATGGCGGAACAGTTGGTACAGAAATGCGAAAAGTGCCAACGCCATGGGCAAATCACCCACATTACAACTGAATATATGACGATAAACAATACTCCAATCCCTTTCGCTCAATGTGGAATCGACTTAGTAGGCCCGCTGCCAATGGAGACGGGGCAGAGGAAATTTCTTGTAGTTGCAGTCGACTACTTTAGTAAGTGGGTCGAAGCAGAACCCTTGGCAAAGATCACTAAAGAAAAGATGATACAATTTTTGTTCAATAATGTTTGCTGTCGATTTGGAATCCCAAAAGTATTTATTTCAGACAACGGAACCCAATTCCAAGGAAAGCGAATTCAAACATGGTGTCTCGACATGGCAATCAAGCAGAGATTTGCCTCGGTCGCACACCCCAGGCAAATGGCCAAGTCGAGGTGACTAATCGGACCATCCTCCAAGGGTTGAAGAAGAGATTGGAGAAAGCATCGGGCGCCTAGGTTGACGAGTTGACAACAGTCTTGTGGGCTTACAGGACGACTCCAAGGAGCTCGATGGGTCAATCTCCATTTCATATGGTCTATGGAATGGATGCACTTTTGCCAATTGAAGTCGGCTTGAGCTCCCACAGGTCGACATTCTACGAGGAAAAGAAAAACGAGGAAATGATTGAAGAAGCCCTTGATCTAATCGAAGAAGGGCGAGAAGAAGCTCGGGTGTGATTAGTATACTACAAACAAAAAATGCGTGCCGCCTTCGACAAAAAAGTCCGAACCAGACGATTTCAAGTGGGAGATCTCGTCCTCAAACGAGCGGACGCTCTCAAACATGTCGGGAAGCTTGAGGCTAACTGGGAAGGACCCTACACTGTCACAAAAGTGCTCGAGAGAGGTGCATATGAACTCGAGGATGGCGAAGGACGACAGCTGCCACGATCTTGGCACGTGATCCACCTCAAGCGCTTTTATGATTAAGGCAATATTTTGAACTCTTTTGTACTGAACAATGCTTGAATCAAAATCAGTAATGCAATGAATTTCCAAGTTTATGCTTCAATTGTGTCTTTTACATTTGCATGTCGATCCCATTATGATTACTTGAAAAATCGAATTTTTCAAAACGGCTATAAAGCCGACTAACTCCAACGACTACAAAGTCGACTTAAACAACTACGAAGTTGTATCTCGAGTGGAATCTCGACTAAGCTACGAAGCTTACGACTACGAAGTCGACTTGAACAACTACGAAGTTGTATCTCGAGTGGAATCTCAACTAAGCTACAAAGCTTACGACAAAGAAGTCGACTTGAAAAACTACGAAGTTGTATCTCGAGTGGAATCTCGACTAAGCTACGAAGCTTACGACTACGAAGTCTACTTGAACAACTACGAAGTTGTATCTCGACTAAGCTACGAAGCTTACGACTACGAAGTCGACTTGAACAACTACGAAGTTGTATCTCGAGTGGAATCTCGACTAAGCTACGAAGCTTACGACTATGGAAGTCGACTTAAAACAACTACGATATTATAATCCTCCATTGTAACTATGATACGAACAATTACATCCCTAAACATTCTAGATGATCAGCTGCGAAGCTGCTAAAGTGTTGCTCGTGTTCGACCAGCTCGCAAGCCGGGTTGGGAGAAGACGAGTTGAAAAACTTTAGTTTACCAGTTGCGAAGCTGCTAAAAGCGTTGCTCGTCTTCGACCAGCTCGTAAGCCGGGTTGGGAGAGACAAGTTGAAAAACTTTAGTTTACCAGCTGCGAAGCTGCTAAAAGCGTTGCTCGTCTTCGACCAGCTCGCAAGCCAGGTTGGAAGAAGACGAGTTGAAAAACTTTAGTTTACCAGCTGCGAAGCTGCTAAAAGCGTAGCTCGTCTTCGACCAGCTCGCAAGCCGGGTTGGGAGAAGACGAGGTGAAAAACTTTAGTTTACCAGCTGCGAAGCTGCTAAAAGCGTTGCTCGTCTTCGACCAGCTCGCAAGCCGGGTTGGGAGAAGACGAGTTGAAAAACTTTAGTTTACCAGCTGCGAAGCTGCTAAAAGCGTTGCTAGTCTTCGACAGCTCGCAAGCCGGGTGGAGAGAAGACATATATGACGAGTTGAAAAACTTGAAAAATACAGCGCAACTAAAAAGCATCAGCAAAAACATTGAAAGGCATTCATAATAACTGAAGACAATAGAAGGAAAGATCGAAAGCATAAGCAACCGAGATAACAAAGAAAACTTGCATAAATAAGTCGATTACAGGATAACTCGTCCCGCCCTGTTACAAAATGATCCAAAGAAGGGCGGGACTAAAAAGAAAAACACCCAATACCCCAATCAAACAAACACAAGCCATTACAATCAACAAAATAAGATTTAATTCTTCAGATTCTCGGCTGTTGACTTCTCGCCTGCATCATCATCAACATCAGGAAGAGGTTCCGTCCCTTCGCCCTCCTCGGCGTCAACAATCGGGGTTTTCTCCCCCTCAGCAACCTCATCTTCTTTATCACCATCAGCTAAAAGCTCCATCTCTCGCCACTCGACCTCAATCTCCTCGTCCAGCGGTTCCTCATGGTCAGCTCCACTCGCCTCGACCAATTCGACCGGACCAGACAAAGGAGTAGGGAGAACCTCAAGCTGGTCAACCAACCTAGCCTTACGGATTGCCCGAGCCTCGAGTCCCGACCACCAAGGGTAATCATCCAGAAGCGATGAATCACCATGATAGCCATCCGGGAGAGGAAGGGACTCCTTCAGCGCTTGACGGTCGACTTTTCCCTCGAGAGAAGTGCCCTTCGCAGCCGACTCCCACGCGTTGAACATGAAATGAAAGTACTGGAGGGTTGCAGGGCAAAACTTCTCGAGGAAGTTGGGAGAGTTGCAGAACGCTGCGACAACCTCCTTCCGGTAGGCGTCGAGGAAGACTGAGCCCATCGGCAATTTGAGGAAAGACTTGCGCCCTTCCTCTTTCCCGATCTCCCTTTCAGACACGTTATCCTCAATGGTTTTTGCAAGGTCGGCGTGGAGTTCGTCGACTTTCGCGAGGGCGGCGGCCTTCTCGGTCCTCAGCTTTGCAATCACCGCTTTCACCGCTGCAAGGTCGTCCTCCTTCTTCTCGAGCTCGAGGACCTGATCCTCAGACTTCTTCTTGTAAGATTGAAGAGTAGAATCAGGTGATCTCGACTCCTCGAGAAGAGTCGGCATAGCATAAGCCATGAACTAAAAAAAAAAAAGCAAAAAACAAAGGGTTAGAATTAAATAAGAATGAAAGCAAGCTAGATAGAAGTCGAGATAATTACCCGAGAGAAGCACAGGAGTGCACAGTTAGCACGATGGTGAGGGTCTTTATCAGCGGAAGGAAGAACGGAATCAAAGTACTTGGCCACCTCATGAGGCTCCGAGTGGTTCCAAAGTCGAGATGGCCTCTCGAGGGTGACCGTCTCGACTCCAACGGAGGAGGGGGAAGGTAGAGCGACAGACTTCCCCTTGTCTTTATTCTTCGGACGCTTGAGCGAGTCAAGCAGCAGAACAAACACGGCCTCGTCTTGGGCCCTTTTACGTGAACCCGACGGCTTTTGCTGCTGCGCAGCTGACGAGATCATCACTTTCGACTTTTTTCGCAACAATCGTCTCGACTGCCGCCCCCCTCACACCCGACCCGGAATTGTCGTCGGGCTGTTTCGCAGAAGGTGGGTTAACAGGCTTAGCACCGCCCTTGGATTTCTTGGTCTCGAAGCGAGCTAAGGCTTTAACTGGAAAACGCAAAGGTAAAACGATTAAAAGGAAAGTAGTCGCTGCCAGCCAAGGTGAGCAATATGCACAAAGAAAAACAAAAAATGTTGAGGACATATGATAGCGAATCAAAGACGAAATAAACTTACGAGGATCACCGATTGGAGAAGCATCCTCATCGACAAAAATTCTACAATGGTGTAAGAGGGAACGATCCTTAATCATAAGGCGTGCACTCCAAGTACACTTATTTTGGTCATCTAGCATGGAAGCTGTTGTGTACAAATTATTTTTATTTTACCGAGCACCGAATCAAATGATTCGTTTCCCGGGTCGATCTCTCGAGGAAAACTGTTCGGAATTTAATATTGGTGTTGATAACAT
>CACSLK010031655.1:31311-45017 GCA_902706635.1 Striga hermonthica | reverse complement strand
AAAAAAAAAAAAAAGAAAGAAGTTGCATAAACAAGGACGAAGAGTTGGATGAGTATAGCCCGGTTCGACGTAGGGGTAAAAGAGCAGGTAACAAAGGCCATGAATCCAGGTCGACTGCCCGGTGCGGGACTGTCGACTTAAGAGATTCACAAACCAAAATAAGTCAACTTGTAAATATGGTGAGTCGACGCTAAGTCCTAAGTATACTCAAGAACAAACAACTCGGAGGAAGGCATAACACCCACGTTAAATATCTAACAACAAAAATTGCTAAGAATTGTTCGAGAAAATCCCAGAAAACAAGAACCCTTATGAACACTCATATCCAAATCCCAGAAAAAGCGAGATAATAGAAATTCACAGAAAAGATGGTAGAACTTACACATATTGATTTGTCGGAGAAGTGCGGAGAAATTCGAGAAAGTCGCAGGAGAGGTATGAGCGCCGGAGAAGTTGTACGCCTTATTGCTGGAGAAAGTAAAGAGTTCGGAAGTTATGGGATGCGAAAAGTGGGAGAAAAGAAGAAGGGGCAATATTTATAATGTGAGTCCTGGAACCCTAACCCTAGGATCAAGATGAAATCTAACGGATGAAAAAGAGCACAGAATACGAGGAGATGAAACTTGGAAGCGGCGCACATCATTAGCCAAATTTTGAAATTCAAAATGTGAAAAAGGTGTCAGAAGGGCAGGGAAATCTATCCGAAAAATCCCAACGGTTGAAGTCCAGAGATCCTGAAGTATAAGTCGAGATCCTCAAATAATGGCGTCGAGACGATCGAAAGAGCCCAAAAGTGTCCAACCTCCAAATTTACTCTTAAGCTCTGAATAGCTTAGAGTAATTTTGGGGGGTGACTAGATGATATAGCCCTATTCTCATAGTCCAGTTCGAACGATGGTTCCTCGACTAAAGAACGCTAATGACGACATCAGCAAGTCGACTTACCTGAGGTCGACTGTATTCATAAGATATCTAGGGATCGCCGCATATCCAATAACGATTCCCAGATGACTTACTAAAGTCGTCTTCTATGGAAACATGAGTAAGCGAAGCATAATCACTAAGGGCTCATGAGTAACCTAAGTCGGCTCGATATTACTAAAAGTCGACTTATCCCACTTCGAGACGATAAGAGCTCCGACAACTCCTATGTACTTCGATATATCATAAGGAGATTTCTCAACAACAGTGAATCTGTATAAGATAAGAGGAAATCAAGATACTGACTAAGAGGCAATGGAATGCGAACCGACCAGGGCATTTTGGACACTTCGCGTAAGTCCAGGGCATTTTAGGTACTTCAAGTAAGTGTTTCTACTCCTATATAAAGGAGCTGAGGTATCTCCAAACCCTAACTTTCCATTCTCTACTCACTTTCCAGCTGCTGCTCCTACTGAGCAGAGCTCATCTTCATCACTTTCGCTGACTTGAGCATTGGGGGCTCTTCACCGGAAACACTTTCGGTGTTGAGTTCATGTAGGTGTTTGCAGCGGTTCGAAGACAATTTGAAGACGACTCAAATAGATCGGAGCTCATTTCCACCGGTTCACTCTAGATCTAGGGGGAGACCCATCAACGAGCTTGAACCAGTCCAGCAAGCCGTCTACACCCGCGAACAGCAGAGCACCGACGACGACCACCGAACGCCGTTGCACCTCCGACGTCCGTGAACCAACAGAGAGCCCTGACGTGATCAGTCCCGTAGTGCCATCATCACTTTCCGTCGGGTCCTGTCGAGTCCCGTCGGAGTGCCAAACGTGGCCATCGAGTCTCATCGAGTTCCGTCGGAGTGTCAAACGTAGCCAGCGAGCCCCGTTATCCAATCGCAGGCCCCGGCGACGCCACCCTCTGTTTTTTGTTTGTGAGTTGCAGCCCCAGTTGTCATCTCTGCTCCGATCATCGGACCACCATAATCATCACAGCACCTCAGGGACGAGCAACAGAGCCCCGACGATCCTCCCATCTAGTTGCAGCAATCATCATCGCCACCATCGCCGCACGATCCCCTGCTCCTTCGCAAGCTTCGTTCAGAACTTAGCCGTGAACCACCGTGCACCGGCTGTCACGAGCAGAGCACCTCCGTGAGTGACCTTTGAGCACCGTTGCACCTCCGACGGTCCCAGCAGGTCCCACTGTCCGTACGTGCGCCATCACGAGCTCAACCGCTACCTAGTTGTTGTCCCGCTCTTCGAGCTCCGTCGGCGAGCCAAACGATGTTTTCGAGCCTCCTCGAGTAGTCCACTTCAGCCTCAGCTCGCCCCTTTTCGTGACCCCGTCCCGAGAACGGTACCTGAGCTACTTCTCCCGCTCGTTTTGGCTATATATGTTCATGTTCTTAATTGTTATTTTTTTAGAATTTATAAAATGATTAAATGTGGTGATTTTCGAATTTATTAGTATATGTGTTAACTTGTGTTGTTGTGATATACTACGTAATATTGATGTACGTACGTGTGATATACGAGTTAGTTATATGCGTTAGTAATTTGTTCGTGTGAATTTTGATATATATAATTGCCATTGGATATCAAAGTGATTGCCGTCACTTTGAATAATTGTTGAACTGAGGTTAATGTGTTATTTTCCATGGAAGTGCTATGGAATTTTGGACTTAGGAATGTCCTTGACGCAACAATTGTGGCCTTGTGTCGTTTCGTTGTGTAAAATGTAAGTTATGAATTTTTGAAAATCGTGCTACAACCCGTTTTTGCTAAAATCAATATAAATCGTATATTGCTCCAAAAATTTTGATTTTTGGATATGAGGTCAAGTTGCTGTTGTATTGCTTGTGATAAAAATTTGATATTTTTATGTGGAATTTAGCCTCGTCAAAACTCGAAAACTGTTTCTGGGCCGTTTCGTTATAAATTCATCTAAAATTGAGTTCTTGTCCAAAATTACTAATTTTTGAATAAGTTGTTGTCCTACATAATATCTTGCTGCTGTAAAAATTTCAAGTTAAGATTCGGACTGTAGCTATTTTAAATGATTTAATTTAATTTCTGGTCAGATTTTGAGTAAATTATTTAAAATAGTTAGAAGCATGTTTAATGGTTTTTCTTTGTTGAAAATGTGTGTTTTTCAGCCCTTTATATGCTGTAAAAATTCAAATTGAAATATCTAAGTCTAACTCCTTATAGCCCTATTCTTATAAAATTTGAACTAGCATTTTTAACCGTTTTGACCTCGATTGGCTTTGTTGGCAAGTCTTTGACCCGTTACCCTGTTTTTATGTCAAACATTCGTCGCCTGCTTTTATGTGATATATTAATTAGTTGGCTGAGTCTAAGAGTCGTCCTACTGTTCCAACTCACAACTTCCACGAGTTTCTTAGTCGATGTAATTCGACTAAGTATAATTCTCGTTATCTGTGTAAGAGTCGAGATAGTTGCTTATGGGACTGTCTTGACTTATGTAGGTGTCTGATGAGAAGAGTCTCAACCACCTACGACCTTCTGAATAATTTGCTTTATCAACCGATACCAGGTGGGTTTATTTATAAAATTGCTATGCTTTAATTAATTGCTTTTGTTGTGGTATGATCAAAGTGTGAGTTTGGACCATGTAGCCTTCGATGTGAGTTGTACAGGCCGTCGAACGGTTATCCCCATAGCTATAGAATGTACCTTCGGGTAGTCTGCTTTATTAATGTATGAAGTCGGGGCGTGAGCCTTGGCTGGTGATCCTCGTATGTAAGGCCAATGCGTGAGTTTTGGCATTCGGGGTGGATTTACTCCTGCTGGTTGGGCATCGATTGTAAGACCCGAGGGGCATTTCGATACGTGTATCAGTTCAGTGGTCTATTGGTATAGGTGTGCACATGAGGGTTGACTCTGGGATAGGAGATGGGATATTAATTGTTTTATGTTTATACTGCGACCATACCTCTATTGTTTATGATTATTGAATATTGATTACTGCATAGTGGTGAACACCTCGATTTTCTAATTGTGGTCATCCCCACCTGCTCTTCATTGATGCAGGTTAGTACTCGCTGGCACGACAAGAGGAGGCGAGTGGTGGTTATGTTACTGAATTAATATCCGCTACTTTGAACTGCCTAGTATCGTTTATGCTTTCTGATAAATGTTGATTTTTGGATTATTGATAGGGAGTGTACTCCCCAATATTTATGAATTTGAGAAAACCCAGTTTTGGGAGATTGATGTTATTGATGAACTCGGTTTGGGTGTTGACCGGATTTTGGAACCCGTTTTGGGAGTTGCATTTATATTGTCTTTGAAAATGGTTTTTTTATTCAAATAGTAGCGCCGCCAAAGTTTTATGAAATAAATTTTGAAAATTTTATTCTGAATTTCGTCAAATAAAAGTGGGGCGTTACAGTTTGATATCAGAGCCAGTCTGCGTTTCTGTAGACTGGTTTAAGTATGAAAAATTGATTATGTGATTATGTGTTAAGACCACTCGCTCTCGTCGTGCCACGCCAGCTCAGGTATGAGAACCTGAATGACTATGAGATTATTGCATATTGTTTGATTATTGATTATTGGAATGAAATCAGGGTTGGGACTAATCATACTTTAAATGCGAACTCTAGACTTCCTTTATTATTGTGCTAAACTTTTCGGTTGTTCAATGTAAAACTATGGCTCGTCGTAATACTCGCAACCATCAGCATACTTCGTCTCCAACTCCACCCCCATCTGCCCCTCACCAGCAGGCTCCCAATCTAGCTGGGTCTCATCTCAACATCGTGATTCAGTTTCGCCAATTGACCCCGCCGACTTTCACCGGAGTCGAAGGGCCTGAAGCAGTGGCGGAGTGGATCCATCAGCTAGAGCAGAATTTCGATTTGCTGCAGTGCACCGATGCCCAGAAGGTCGTCTGTGGCTGCTATATGCTGAAGGGCGATGCCGCCCTATGGTGGTCTGGCTATTGGAGGTTGAAGCAGTCGGAGTTTAATGCCCTGACTTGGGATCGGATGAAGGAGGTGATCATGGAGAATTATTATCCTCAGAGTTATCACATGAGGATGGAGCGCGCTTTCTGGGATCTTACTCAGGGGACTGGTACCGTTCAGGAGTACGAGCGGGAGTTCACCCGCATGAGCGCCTTTGCTCCACATATGGTGGACACCGACCTGAAGAAGGCCCAGAAGTTCCGGGATGGGCTGAATCAAACCCTCCATATGCATGTTGCTAGCCAAGGAAATCTTTCCTTTGATGAGACCGTTATCCGAGCCACCCAGCTTAAGAGTTATCAGACTCTCGATGCTTCTGTCCCTTCTGCTCAGCTAGTCCATCCTATCTCCTCCGTGCCGCCCGACTCTAGTTCGGGCAAGAGGAAGTCTAACTACCACCAGGACAAAAAGAATGGGAAGAAAGGGAATTTCGAGAGGCGTGATGACCGACCCGCCCAGGGCCAGAATTCGAAGTGCCCTAAATGCGGCCGTCACCACCTAGGGGAATGCTGGCATAATCAGAGGGTCTGCTTCACCTGTCAGCGCACCGGACACTTTTACCACGATTTCCCCGAACCCAAGAGACAGCAACCCTATCAGCAGCAGCAGCAACAGCTTCCCCCGCCACCTCAGCAACAAAATCAGCAGCATCAGCAGGCCCAACCAAGGTTTGGCGAGGGAGGTCGAGCACGGGTATACACGATGGCTCAGTTTGAAGCCGAGCAGAACCAAGGCTGGGCAGTCGATCGAATGTCAGAATTGAGACGATTATTTGTTCCTTCTTTGTTAGAATTGCATTTCTCGTAAATTTTGGCAGACCTTGTTTATTTCCCTTTTCTTGCCAGACAAGTTCGAATTCCATTTGAGTTTTTTATTGGTTATTGTGAATTTCGCTTTGAGACTTCTATGGGTTATTCAGTTTTCTTATTTGGAAATTTCTCTTGTCTTTTCTTTCCTCGAGTAAGATGAGATTTCGGACGGGGTTTGTAACGCCCCAAAGATTTTTAAAGACAATTCTGGACTTATCCAAAAAATCTTGTTTTAAAATTCCGAAAACCATTTATCGATTTATAAAACATTTGGCGCTACTCGAGAACTTTTCAAAGTTAACCACATAATCAGCATAAAGGAAACGAGAATATTCATTATAATTCAAGTTCCAGGACTAGATTTCAACATATCTAGCAATAGGATTGTCAACATAATCCAAACTGATAAAAAAAATCCACGTGATCAACAGTTCAACCAATTCCAAGGCAATAGAGAAAAATAACAAAGTCTGATAATCTCAACATAAATATCAAAGCATGTGGAAGCCATATAAAGCAACAATAATGATTGACCATCCACTCGTCTTCAGCCTCGTCATGCCCAACACGTGCTTAACCTGCATCCGTGAAGAGCAGGTGGGGATGAGCACAAATATAAACGAGGTGCTCACCACTATGCATAATATATTGGTAAGAATCCTATACTAGAGTCATATGCAAGTACATGGTCAAAAGACATAACACACCACTCTCCTACTCATCACTATACTCATGTGCACACCTATCAAAAGCCGCCAGGGGTAAGCCCAAACTCGTCAGCGGGAGTACGGTCGTGCCGAGGTTCAACATCAACGGTCACGGCCCATCGACTAGGCTAAAATGAGTCTACCTATCACAAGGTTGGAGATCGCCCACCACTAGGCACCGTCTCATGACTCATACATACATTCATAGAACACAAAGTATAAAAATCTTACCTTAATTATAACATAGCAAATTTTAGATTAAAACCCACCTGGTATTGCGGTAGAATATTGCACACGAAAACAATCACGTAGGTCGAGGGCTCGACTCCTCAAACACCTACATTTAAGCGAGATAATATATCAATAATATATCTCACTACTTGAATTTAATATAAAACCCATACTTAATAAAAATTAAGACTTATGGGTTTTAATCGGATTTTTCGTGGACTTGGAACTCTCTCATTTTTGAGAAATAAGACTCGGAGAGTAAAAGTTGGAGTCTCGGGACTTAAAATAATTTTTCCCAAAATTTTATTATTTTAAAGATATTTTTAAATTGAAATCGGTACGAAAAACGGACTCCGGAACACAAAAATAGGCCAAAAGGCACATTTGGGCCGAGCTGCCAAGGAAGTGGATAAATTGGCCACAATTGAAGGGTCTGGCCCAATACTAAGGGCTGAAGTGGGCGCGGGCTGGACACTGACTTGTGGGCTGCAACTGCAGAGAGCGGGCCGCACACGGGCGGGTTTCGGGCCCTATGGCCCGCGCGCTGCTGGAAACAAAATAAAAAGGAAAACTGCCTACTACCGGGATCGAACCCGCGATCTCCCTCAACCAAACAGGCGTAGGCACCACTAGGCTACGAGCCCAGTTGGTATAAAATTGAAATCTGAACTTAATAGCTAATCAATTGCCTGATACTGAGAAAAATCGAATAGAGAGCAAGGAAGACACAGGCTGCTAAAAATAAAATAACAGAATACAGACCTTTGTTGTAAAACAAATTCCCGGAAACGAGTTTCGACTGAATATTTGAACAGATTCGATCACCAAAATTTTAACGAAAATAACAATTTTTACAGAATTCAAAAATTTTATAAAATCGGGTCTGCTGGGAGGACGAAACGACACATAATGGCTCGAAAGCTATACAAACGGCAAACAACAAGACCACGGCTGGGGTGAACATAACGAGACTCCGTAATAACAAAACGGGACTCCGAATATCTATATGAATTACACAGCAACTGAGAGTTCCAAAAATTCACGACAATCACACGACACACCAAAATCGAACGATACGAACAAACCGAAATAAATCCAAAAAAAATCAACCAAACTCAATTCCACGAACACGATAGATTCACGATAATAATCGAGTACGAAAACATAACCAGGAAGCTTGACGATTACCTCACTTCTGGAATCCACGTGTTTGGTTGGAAACGGACGAATCGACGGGACTCAAACGAACGGACGATGGAATCGGGACTCCTCGAAAGCCTCAATGGATGGCTGCTGAACACAGCAGGCTCACGAACAGACAGAGGCTAATCGCTACGACCGCCGGCTGAGACCAAGCGACAAACGGCGACGAGCAGGTTACCGGAGATGGTGGGCGTCGGCAGTTGGTCTGCCCAGAGGTCAGCAACGGCAGGAACTCGTCGGGGAAAAAGGTCGACTGAATTTATTTGCAAAAGAAAGATAGCAGGAAAGAATGGTGAATTTTGCGATCTCACGAAGAGGGGAGGACTTGGCCGAGATATAAGAGATGAGTTGAGACGAGCGAGCAAAATTCTCCAGAAAATCGCAACAGAATTTTGAACGTGAAGACCGAGTCGCTGGGAGAAAAAAGAATAGATCTGTTCGGTTCTGGCGCAAGGATGAAGGAGCAGGCCGATTAAATTATCTTGGGCCAAGATAATACTAGACATTGGGCCAAAGGAATTACTCAAGTTGGGCCAACATATTAATATCATTTGGGCTGAAAAAAAAAATAGTAAAAAGGCCAATATAAAGGCATAGCAATTGGGCTAGGATTTAATCATCCGAGTGGACCGGAAATAAATATACGCGATAACCAAGAATTTCCGCTCGATCCGATTTAATAGAATATGGCCCGAAATAAATAAATAAAACCGGATTATTTATATTTATAATACACGCAATATATATTTATATAATAATAATAGGCATTTAAAACAATTTAGACATTTAGAGGCAATAATAATAATAATAATAATAATAATAATAATAATAATAATAATAATAATAATAATAATAATTATGCAAAATAATAATCCCAATTATTCATAAACAAACGGGGGGTTACAGTCTACCCACCTTACAAAGAATTCTGTCCTCGGAATTCGAAAATAAACTAGAAAGCGATAAAATACAAAGGAGAACTCAGAACTCAAAGTTCGGATAACGCCTCCTAATATTGTCCTCCCTTTCCCAAGTCGCCTCGGTCTCATCGTGTCGGCTCCACAGCACCTTCACCAAGCTCACTGCCCGGTTCCTCAACTGATGGACCTTCCGGTCCAGGATAGCTACCGGCACCTCCTCATAGGTAAGGTCTCGCTCGACCTGCAGCTCGCTGAAGTCCACCACATGATCAGGATCATGCACATACCTCCGAAGCATCGAGACATGGAACACGTCGTGCACACCCGACAAGTCTGGTGGTAAAGCCAGCCGATACGCTAAGTTCCCGACTCGGTCGAGGATCTCGAACGGCCCAATATAGCGAGGTGTAAGCTTCCCTTTCTTTCCGAAGCGAATCACACCTCGCATGGGTGAAACCTTCAAGAAGACATGATCTCCCGCAGCATAAACATGCTCCTGTCTCTCCCGGTCAGCATAGACCTTCTGCCTCTCCTGGGCAGACCTGATGGTCTTCCAGATCTCCTCAACGGTCGCAGCAGTACTCTGGACAAAATTCGGACCTGTAATTCTCCTCTCTCCAACCTCATCCCAATACAAAGGGGTCCGGACCTTACGTCCGTACAAAGCCTCGTACGGAACCATCTTGATCGAAGAGTGGTAGCTGTTGTTGTAGGTCAGCTCGACTAGCGGTAGGGCATACTCCCAAGTCAGGCTTTGGTCCAAGACCACAGCCCTCAAAATGTCCTCCAAGTACTGGATCACACGCTCCGACTGACCATCTGTCTGGGGGTGAAAGGTTGTACTGAACTCCAACCTCGTCCCCATGGCTCGGTGCAACGTCCTCCAGAACTGGGATGTGAACTTGGCATCTCGATCCGAAACAATCTCCACGGGCACTCCATGAAGCTTAACAATGTCCTTGACGAACAATTCGGCGTAATCACTCTCCTTCATGGTCGTCCGGACTGGCAGAAAATGGGCAGATTTCGTAAGGCGATCCACTATCACCCAAATCGAATCATACCCGCTCCTCGACCTTGGCAGTCCCACTAAGAAATCCATGGTGATGCACTCCCACTTCCACAGGGGAACCTCAAGGGGCTGCAACAAACCTCTCGGTTTCTGGCGCTCAGCCTTCACTTGCTGACACACCAGGCACCCATCCAAGAACTTCGCTACCTGCCTCTTTATGCCTCGCCACCATAAAGACTTCCTCAGGTCTTGATACATCTTCGTGCTACCAGGATGGATGGTGTACGGGGCACTATGGGCCTCCCTCAAAATCTCTCTCCGCAGTTCCCATACTCTCGGAACACAAAGTCTACCCTCGAAGACCAAGGCCCCATCAGATGCGACTGCGAATCCACCAACTCTACCGGCTTCCGACAACTCCCTCATCCGGTATAAGAAACGGTCATTCGGTTGCTCGGCGACTATCCTCTCTCGAAGAGTCGGTCCCACAATCAAAGAGGCCAACACGCCCCCAGCTGTCGAAGTCGACTCCACTGCCTCTAGCTGTAGCCGCTCGAACTCCCGAAGAAGGACATTCTTCCTGGTAAACAAGCAAGATAGCTGGCCATAACTCCTCCGACTAAGGGCATCGGCTACCACATTAGCTTTCCCAGGGTGATAGCTGATGGTGCAGTCGTAGTCCTTGACCAGCTCCAACCACCTACGCTGCCTTATGTTCAGCTCCTTCTGAGTGAAAATGTACTTCAGGCTCTTGTGGTCGGTAAAGATCTCACACTTGCCTCCATAGAGGTAGTGCCGCCAAATCTTCAAGGCATGGACAACTGCAGCTAACGCCAGATCATGAGTGGGGTAGTTCTGCTCGTGAGGCTTCAGCTGCCTCGAAGCATAGGCTACAACTCTCCCTTGCTGCATGAGAACACAACCCAAGCCCATCTTCGAAGCATCACTATAGATCGTGAACTCCAAAGTAGGGTCGGGTATGGATAGGACGGGCGCGGTAGTGAGTCTCCTCTTTAACTCCTGGAAACTCTCCTCGCATTTCTGACTCCAATCAAACCTCACGGCCTTCTTCGTAAGGTTGGTTAGTGGCTGGGCTATCTTCGAGAAGCCATCGATAAACCTCCGGTAGTATCCTACTAACCCCAGGAAACTACGAACATCAGCGGCACTTCTTGGCGTATCCCACTTGCTCACCGCCTCGATCGTGCTGGGATCCACCTCAATGCCTCTCGCCGTCACAATGTGGCCAAGGAACGCCACACGGTCTAACCAGAACTCGCATTTCGAGAAATTAGCATACAGCTTCTCGCGGCGAAGAGTCTCCAGCACAATCCTCAGATGCTCCTTGTGCTGGTCGATGCTCCGAGAAGAATCCAAGATGTCGTCGATGAACACGATAACAAACTGGTCCAGGAAGGGGTGAAAGACCCTATTCATAAGGTCCATAAACACGGCCGGGGCATTGCTGAGTCCGAACGGCATGACTACGAACTCATAGTGGCCATAACGGGTACGAAAGGCAGTCTTAGAAATATCCGACTCCCGGATCTTCAACTGATGATAGCCAGACCCCAAATCGATCTTCGAGAAGACACTGGCTCCTCTCAGTTGGTCGAAGAGATCCTCAATACGGGGAAGGGGGTACTTGTTCTTGACTGTAAGGGTATTCAGCTCCCGATAGTCAATACACATGCGCATTGATCCGTCTTTCTTCTTCACGAATAGGACGGGCGCACCCCACGGCGAAACACTTGGCCGAATAAAACCGAGTTTGAGCAATTCCTAGATCTGGGCCTTAAGCTCTTGAAGCTCCTTCGGCGCCATACGGTAAGAGGCCTTAGACACGGGGCCAGCTCCCGGTACTAAGTCAAGGTGAACTCCACTTGGCGGTCGGGTGGTCCTCCGGGAAGCTCATCGGGAAAAACATCAAGGAATTCGCAAACAATAGAAAATCGCTCCGGAGTCCGCTCGGAATCATCCTCGGACACCATAGAAACAAGAAAACCTCGGCAGCTACCCTTAGAAAGGCTCTTCCTAGCTTGCATAGAAGAGATGACTCGAGGCACAGTCCTCGACTTCACCCCAAAGAATACAACTGGCTGATCAGAAACGGGAAAGAGAGTGACTTCGCGCTCCTGGCACCGGATGTCGGCTCGAAAGCGAGTGAGCCAGTTCATGCCCAAGATCACATCGAAGTCCCGCATTTCAATCACATAAACACTGGCCTCCAAAATGTGCCCTCCAATACTGACTGGAAGACTAGGAATCATAGAGTCGGAAATAATAATCTTTCTCGAGGCTAGACTAACCTCGAGAGGGTCACAATAATTCACAGTGCTAATAGACAAGGCCTATAAGCAACGAGAAGAAATAAAAGAATGGGTAGCACCAGTATCACACAATGCAAAGACAGGCACGTTGGATATCGAAAGCATTCCGGACATAGTACCTGCGTTGTTGGCTGCCTCATCATGAGTGATGGTATACACGCGGGCCTGACCCCCAGCCCTTTGCTGGTAAGGTGGGGGCTGTCTGGGCTGCTGCTGATGGGGTGGAGGTGGAAGTTGCTGCTGCTGCTGCTGAGGGTAGGGTGGCTGCTGCTGTGGCCTCTTCGGCTCGGTGCACATATGCGAAAAATGTCCGACACGGTGGCAATTGAAACAGTGTCTGTCGGCTGCTCGGCACTCTCCTGGCCCATGGAACTTGCCGCAGTTAGGGCACCTCGGAAGTTGTCCCTGAGGGGGTCGGTCGTCACGCCTCCCGAAGTTCCCTTTCTTTCCTTTCTTCTTGTTCTGATGGTAGTCGGCCTTCTTCTTGCCCTAATTAGAACTGGGCGCAACAGCTGAGATAGGCTGAATCATAGGGGTCTGCTGATAGGATGGGGCAGTCGCCCTCTGGGCATTCTGGCAAACCTCCAACCCGGTGGCTCGACGGACCATCTCGGAGTAAGGCAGAGCTCCGTGGCCAGTCAGGGTGTAACAAAGGTCGGGGCGAAGACCATCACGGAAACGAAAGGCCTTCTTCTGGTCGGTATCCACGAGCATCGGGGCAAATGCGCACATACGAGTGAAGTCGCGCTCGTAGACATCCACGGGACGGGGTCCCTGCTTAAGCTCCCAAAAGTCCTTCATCATCTGGGCACGGTGAGCCTCTGGGTAATACTTGTCCTTGACTATAGTAACCATCTGGTCCCAAGTCAATGCATCCCTCTCAGCACGAGGACGAAGCCTCCAATAGTCATTCCACCAAGTCCTAGCATCTTCGGTCATCACGAACGAGGCACAGCGGATTTTCACCCCATCAATGGTGAACAATAGATCGAAAATACTCTCCAGCTGCTGAAGCCATTCAGCCACAGCTTCGGGGCCCTCATCTTCGCTGAACGTCGGAGGATGCATGTTACGGAAATTGATCACAGCTTGGGTAATGGGATCTCTACCCGGAGCATGCTGATGAGGAGGAGGAGGAGGCGGGGGAGGTGGTTGATGCTGATAGCAATTGCGGGTTTGACGAGCCATTTCTCTACATTGAAAAATGAGCCGCAAAGATTTAGCACAAAATAAAAGAAGTCTAGGGTTCGACCCTAGAGTTCACATTTTAAAGGTGGATAAAACCTAACCCCAAATATTAGCAATACATTTCTCACGTATAAACTTCAGTACTTATTTAAAACATACCTTAAGCAGTGCGGCATGACGAAGACGAGTGGTCAACACACAAAATCAATTCACATAATCACTTAATCGCATATAAACAAGTCTACAGAAACGCAGACTGGCTCTGATACCAAACTGTAACGCCCCAAAGATTTTTAAAGACAATTCTGGACTTATCCAAAAAATCTTGTTTTAAAATTCCGAAAACCATTTATCGATTTATAAAACATTTGGCGCTACTCGAGAA
>CACSLK010031655.1:19096-31204 GCA_902706635.1 Striga hermonthica | reverse complement strand
CTGATAAAAAAAAAAAAAATCCACGTGATCAACAGTTCAACCAATTCCAAGGCAATAGAGAAAAATAACAAAGTCTGATAATCTCAACATAAATATCAAAGCATGCAGAAGCCATATAAAGCAACAATAATGATTGACCATCCACTCGTCATCAGCCTCGTCATGCCCAACACGTGCTTAACCTGCATACGTGAAGAGCAGGTGGGGATGAGCACAAATATAAACGAGGTGCTCACCACTATGCATAATTTATTGGTAAGAATCCTATACTAGAGTCATATGCAAGTACATGGTCAAAAGACATAACACACCACTCTCCTACTCATCACTATACTCATGTGCACACCTATCAAAAGCCGCCAGGGGTAAGCCCAAACTCGTCAGCGGGAGTACAGTCGTGCCGAGGTTCAACATCAACGGTCACGGCCCATCGACTAGGCTAAAATGAGTCTACCTATCACAAGGTTGGAGATCGCCCACCACTAGGCACCGTCTCATGACTCACACATAAATTAATAGAACACAAAGTATAAAAATCTTACCTTAATTATAACATAGCAAATTTTAGATTAAAACCCACCTGGTATTGCGGTAGAATATTGCACACGAAAACAAGCACGTAGGTCGAGGGCTCGACTCCTCAAACACCTACATTTAGATAATATATCAATAATATATCTCACTACTTGAATTTAACATAAAACCCATACTTAATAAAAATTAAGACTTATGGGTTTTAATTGGATTTTTCGTGGACTTGGAACTCTATAATTTTTTAGAAATAAGACTCGGAGAGTAAAATTTGGAGTCTCGGGACTTAAAATAATTTTTCCCAAAATTTTATTATTTTAAAGATATTTTTAAATTGAAATCGGTACGAAAAACAGACTCCGGAACACAAAAATACGCCAAAAGGCACATTTGGGCCGAGCTGGCAAGGAAGTGGATAAATTGGCCACAATTGAAGGGTCTGGCCCAATACTAAGGGCTGAAGTGGGCGCGGGCTGGACACTGACTTGTGGGCTGCAACTGCAGAGAGCGGGCCGCACACGGGCGGGTTTCGGGCCCTATGGCCCGCGCGCTGCTGGAAACAAAATAAAAAGGAAAACTGCCTACTATCGGGATCGAACCCGCGATCTCCCTCAACCAAACAGGCATAGGCACCACTAGGCTACGAGCCCAGTTGGTATTAAAAAAGAAATCTGAACTTAATAGCTAATCAATTGCCTGATACTGAGAAAAATCGAACAGAGAGCAAGGAAGACACAGGCTGCTAAAAATAAAATAACAGATTACAGACCTTTGCTGTAAAACAAATTCCCGACAACGAGTTTCGACTGAATATTTGAACAGATTCGATCACCAAAATTTTAACGAAAATAACAATTTTTACAGAATTCGAAAATTATATAAAATCGGGTCTGCTGGGAGGACGAAACGACACATAATGGCTCGAAAGCTATACAAACGGCAAACAACAAGACCACGGCTGGGGTGAACATAACGAGACTCCGTAATAACAAAACGGGACTCCGAATATCTATACGAATTACACAGCAACTGAGAGTTCCAAAAATTCACGACAATCACACGAAACACCAAAATCGAACGATACGAACAAACCGAAATAAATCCAAAAAAAAATCAACCATACTCAATTCCACGAACACGATAGATTCACGATAATAATCGAGTACGAAAACATAACCAGGAAGCTTGACGATTACCTCACTTCTGGAATCCACGTGTTTGGTTGGAAACGGACGAATCGACGGGACTCAAACGAACGGACGATGGAATCGGGACTCCTCGAAAGCCTCAATGGATGGCTGCTGAACACAGCAGGCTCACGAACAGACAGAGGCTAATCGCTACGACCGGCGGCTGAGACCAAGCGATGAACGGCGACGAGCAGGTTACCGGAGATGGTGGGCGTCGGCAGTTGGTCTGCCCGGAGGTCGGCAACGGCAGGAACTCGCCGGGGAAAAAGGTCGACTGAATTTATTTGGAAAAGAAAGAGAGCAGGAAAGAATGGTGAATTTTGCGATCTCACGAAGAGGGAAGGACTTGGCCCAGATATAAGAGATGAGTTGAGACGAGCAAGCAAAATTCTCCAGAAAATCGCAACAGAATTTTGAACGTGAAGACCGAGTCGCTGGGAGAAAAAGGAATAGATCTGTTCGGTTCTGGCGCAAGGATGAAGGAGCAGGCCGATTAAATTATCTTGGGCCAAGATAATACTAGACATTGGGCCAAAGGCATTACTCAAGTTGGGCCAACATATTAATATCATTTGGGCTGAAAAAAAAAAATAGTAAAAAGGCCAATATAAAGGCATAGCAATTGGGCTAGGATTTAATCCTCCGAGTGGACCGGAAATAAATATACGCGATAACCAAGAATTTTCGCTCGATCCGATTTAATAGAATATGTCCCGAAATAAATAAATAAAACCGGATTATTTATATTTATAATACACGCAATATATATTTATATAATAATAATAGGCATTTAAAACAATTTAGACATTTAGAGGCAATAATAATAATAATAATAATAATAATAATAATAATAATAATAATAATAATAATAATAATAATAATAATAATGCAAAATAATAATCTCAATTATTCATAAACAAACGGGGCGTTACAGGGTTAAAGTCTCAATTTTCTGTTGATCATGTTGTGTTCTCGTAAAATTTGGAATTCTATTTCATGATATCCTTAAGTCGATGTGAAGGGTTCAAGAGAGCAAATAATGTTGCAACTCTTGAGAACGCCTGAGCCTAGTGATAGGCGTAATTCGACCATCCTTTTGTGGACGAATGGAGCGTCATGCCACAGGATCGTACGAGGAAGTCTTCGCCTACCTAATCGAGAAGAAGTCTTTTAAGGAGGATAGCCAATGAGTTGGGAGACACATCGTGAATAACAGCTAATTGACGCATGATAAAGTACAAGTACCCTCGCAGTGAAGTCAGAGTACTTGGATATTGAAGTTCGGATTAGGGTCGCAAAACACTAAGGGATTTCTGATCTTCGAGTACGTATCAACACGGGGAGACGTAACAGCCGATGAGGGATGAACCGTAGCTACTGGATGCGAGTGGTGCAGGTGTACTGCATGTTGGTGCCGCGCATAGGCGTGCCACGCTCGGTGATGCATTTCGAGTTGTAGGAAGTGCCGTGCATAGTGTGCCGCATGTAGCGTGCCGCGTTGCCGCATGCCAGGCCAGCCGTTCATGCCACAACTGCCAAGTCTCTAGCGTGTAAATGCGTATCGATTCCGGGAATTTTTCATGTGTATTGTATTGACCTAAGTCTTCTTTGGAGGTTTTACCTTTAGGAGTTGTTGTATTCAATTTCAATGTAAATACCACGTGAAGTGTGGAGTTTCGTCGTAAGAGAAGAGGCTACGGCCAGGTTATATCAGTTCCATTATGACTTTAGACCAAGTCGATGACTTAGCTTGATGGTTGACTCCGCCACTGGAACTTGCGGGGATGCACGACACGTTATAAGCCTCATGATGGAGAAACGTGTGCGTGACCTCGAGGTACGTGTAGATTGTGATGAGCTGCGTGTTAGGCAGAACCCTACTTGTATGGAGATGCCGGTGACCTGTTGGGACCGAGGGTCCATCAGGGAAAGGCCGGGAGGGGTACACGTCAAAGCTCAGTGGGGGAAGTCGAGTCGAGGGCGAGACGACTTGGAGGAGAGAGTACCGAACACCTTGTGTTGATATTCCCCTTGTATTCTAGTTGTTTGAGTTTTTGAATTTCGAGGACGAAATTCTTTATAAGGTGGATAGACTGTAATACCCTGTTTGAATATGGAATAATTGGGTTTGTTATTTATTATTATTATTATTATTATTATTATTATTATTATTATTATTATTATTATTATTATTATTATTATTATTATTATTATTATATACTTAAATGTCATTAAATGCCTAATGGTTTAAATTTGTTTAATTGATTGTTATTGTTATTATTAATATTTATATAATTGTCTAATGTGCCTAATTGATTAAATATAATTAAAATGTGTTTATTTATATTAAATATCTAATTTGCTGAATTGATTTTATGTGATTAATGTGTATTAATAATAATATTATTATGTGCATTAAATATATATATATATATATATTTATCCGGTTATTATTTTAAATTATCGTGCGATGATCCGAGCCCGAACAATTATATATTGCCAAGTATCGAGCCCGAAAGACCGAAATCGAATGTGCGTCCGCACCGAGGGATTAAGTCGGCCCAACCGAACCGACCCGCTCCAGTTAGGACCCAGTTTCTTTTAAATCTGATTCGTGTGAATCTGTGCGCGTGTGACTTGTCTTGCAAGTCAAGGAAATAATGACCTTGTCATTGCACATTGTAGACAATTAAATTTTGAGGCAATTAAATGGCGACAAGTGTCAAATTCTATGTCAAAAATCAATTTAATAATTTTTCTATTTTATTTGGGAAATTAATCAAATTTTAATTCCTAAATTAAATAATTAATTAATTGATTATTTAGTATACATTGTTGACCAATTAAAGAATGCCACATGTATATTTTGAAGGCCAATTAAAGAATGTCACATGTCATTTTCTTGGAGAGTAAAATAAATATTTATTTCTTTTAATAATTATTAAAGAGATAAATAAATGAAAATTCATGGACCAATCAGATTGAAGTCTTCTTTTCCAAGACTCTCTCTCCTAATTATCTCTTTAAATAAATATTAAGAGATAAATATTGGAAATTATGGACCAATCAAATTGAAGTCTTCTTTTCCAAGACTCTCTCCCAACACCTATAAATAGGGACCCTCCCTAAGGTGGAAAAAAACACAATTCATATTCAAGTTTCAAGTTCAAGAGCTCTACAGAATTCTCTCAACGAAATTCAAGTGTTCTTGAAGATCCAAAGGCGTTCTTGAAGATCCGAAGGAAGATTCAAGCGCGTTCAAGTCCAGGCCCGACGTTCAATCCGAAAACAAGCTGCCAAGACTCCGAATTGCGTTATTAAAGTCAAAGTGCTTTGAAGATCCAAAGGCGTTCTTGAAGATCCGAAGGAAGATTCAAGCGCATTCAAGTCCAAAACCGACTTCAATCCGGAAACAAGCTGCCAAGCCTCCGAATTACGTTATTAAAGTCAAGACCGGCGTAGAGAAGATCGAAGATCAACTTTGCGACGAAGACCAAGGACTCGTGTTCTTCACGTTCTTGGGAAATCACGGCGTTCTATTCGAGATCAAGCTGTCAAGCCCTCGAAGAAACGTTATTTAAATCCATATTCAAGACCGACGGGGATCAAACTGAAGATTCGTCTCCAAAAGTCTCAAGTCTATTTGAAGATCGCTCTTGAAGAAATTAATCAGAGGAATAATAGAGATTTGTCATCCACTATATTTCTTTTGATCCATTGAAAATCCATTTGTACGAAGTTCTCGTGTTTATTAATTCAATAATACGAAATTTTGCGTTACAAATTTCTGGCACGCCCGGTGGGACAATCTCTACCTCTCATATCTTTTCTTCAAGATATCTAAAGTGAAACGATGACTCCTCCTAAGTCAACTTCTTCAAGTTCTACAAGTGAAAGTGTGGTGTCGTAACAAGAAGCATGACAAAGAACAAGAGTGTATCTCTGGAAGGAAATTCTCAGCAAGTTGAGGAAAATCGGCCGCCTTTGATGAACCAAGAGGAAGATTTGAGAGACGATGCTTCATCAACACCTTTCTCAATGGAGGCACATGTTATGATGACGAATGCATCAACCATTGAAGAGCAACTTGCAACCATGGCAAAAACAATGGAGTCGCTGATGAAACATGTCCAAAATCAAGACTCCACAATTTTAAAGTTGCTAGAAAGGGTCGACAAAGCTGAGACTAGCCGTGTTGAGGGCAAGCAGGACGAAAGACATGAGGATGAAAAAACTTCTAAAGAAGATGAGGTGAAACAAACTGAAAAAGAGAAGTCTTCGTCAGAGATCCATGTTTCTGCAAGTGGACTCATACCAACTGACCAACTCAAAGAATTCATCATGGGAACCATCAAGGACAAGTTTGATGGAGGCTCCAAGTCATCTTTAATTTATTTGAAGCCATATACCCAAAGGATTGATAGCTTGAAGATGTCTACCGGATATCAACCACCGAAATTCCAACAGTTCGATGGTAAAGGCAGCCCAAAACAGCACATAGCTCACTTCATTGAGACTTGCAATGATGCTGGAACATATGGAGATCGTCTAGTGAAGCAGTTTGTTCGATCATTGAAGGGAAATACATTTGAGTGGTACACCGACTTGGAGGCAAATTCTATTGATACCTGGGCGCAACTAGAGCAAGAGTTTCTCAATCGTTTCTACAGCACACGAAGGACGGTCAGCATGATTGAGCTCGCCCATACAAAGCAGTGGGATGAAGAGCCTGTTATTGACTACATCAATCGATGGAGAAATCTAAGCCTCAATTGCAAGGATTGACTGTCTGAAGCTTCAACTATTGAAATGTGCACTCAAGGGATGCACTAGGGTCTCCGATACACTTTGCAAGGGATTCAACCGAGGTCGTTTGAAGAGTTGGCCACTCGCGCACATGATATGGAGTTAAGCATGAATGCAAGCGGGGTCAAGAATCCACCTGTCCATGAGCCTCAAAGATTCAAGGACCGAAATGAAGTCAAGAAAGGGGATAAGTTTTCCTCTAGAGCACCTAACAAAGAGGTAAAAGAAACAATGACGGTCAATGCAAGACCCATCAAACTCAAGGGAAACACAAGCGTGAAAGCTGTGGAAAAGAAAGAAGTCCCTCAAGACAGGGGGCAAAGAAAGTTAACCTTGAAGGAGATGCAAGCCAAACAATATCCTTTTCTTGACTCTGATGTTTCCGGAATTTTCGACGACTTGATTCGGGAACAACTTATTGAGCTTCCGGAGATGAAACGACCTGAAGAAGCAGGACAAGTTGACAACCCAAAATACTGCAAGTATTATCGTCTGGTGAGTGACTCCATCGAAGATTGCTTTGTCTTCAAAGATAGAGTTATGCAGCTAGCACGACAAGGCAAATATCGCTTGAAGAAGACAAAGGGACTGTGAACTTTGCTTCAATTGTGACCTGCGAGGAAGGATATGAAAGTTTCGCTTGTAATGTGACGAGCGAGCAAGATGATGTCCCAAATGATGAGGAGTCGACTGATAAAAAGAACGATACGACCCTGAAGACAATGATGCAGCAGTCACTTTTACAGATGAAGACCTGATGTTGGGCTCAAAATCCCATAATAAGCCTTTATTCGTAACTGGTTACACTCGCGAGAAAAAGGTGAATCGCATATTGATAGATGGAGGTTCTGCTGTGAACATTTTGTCTCTGCGTACTCTAAAAGAGCTGGAGGTCCCGACAGATGAACTCTCAAATAGTCGGTTGATGATTCAAGGCTTTAACCAAGGGGGGCAACGAGCTCTAGGCATAATTAGATTGAAGTTAGTAATTGGGGAGATGACTTCAAATGCTCTTTTTCATGTGATAGATGCCAAAACCTCTTATAACATGTTATTAGGGCGTCCTTGGTTGCATGAGTATGGAATGGTGCCTTCTACTTGGCATCAATGTTTCAAATACTGCCAAGATGGTGTAGTAAGAAAGGTTCTTGGAGACGATAAGCCTTTTACTGAAGCTGAGTCTTATTTTGCTGATGCTAAGTATTATTTTGAAGAGGTTAAGGCTGTTAGCACTAAAGACGTCCCCATCAAACAACCAAATGGAGCCAAAGAGAAGAAAGCCAAGAATCTTGCTGGGAATGACCCTCTTGATGGGCTGGTGTTGCCGTTACCTAGTCTCGATGCCAAGAAACCAACCACGCAACCCCTGGGAAAGTTTGTCCGCCCAGTCGAAGGAGCTAAGACGGAGCACGGAGGGGAGCGTCAAAACTCTAAGTATTACGACCCAAAAGCATATAAACTTCTTGTCAAATCTGGATACGATCCAAAAGAAGTGAGTACTTTGGGAACACTTATTCCGCAAGCAGCAAAAACTCAAAAGAGGGATTCTGGAGTGGCAAAAACTAGAGTTGGTCTCGAATTTGCGGCACCAAATCTAGTTCGGATCGCCATAAAACGAGTCAATTCTAATCATGTGTCCGAAGAAGGATTTTCATCCACTGATCATTTGAAGCATAGAGAAAGAAGATCGGTATTTGAACGGCTCGGACCCATTCAAGAGTTAGAGTCCAAAAGAACTAGCCATCAAAGACTTGGTATTCGAAGGATGGTAAGATACGGGAAGATAGAGAGAAAGTTCCACGAGCTTCGAAACTTGATACCGTCACGAATGAAGAGACATACCACATTGATTGTTTCATGTGGTAATGTCTTGCAGACGAAGATGCAAACAATTGTGCACACGAGAGTAAAGGGTGAAGAAGAAAGTGATGGAGAAAGCGTCGCTTCGACTAATCAAGTGAGTATTGTTGCCCCAAGAGCAAATCCTCGAAACATCAGAAGCTCCTTGCGTCGAATAATCATTGCATTGGTGAGGGAAGGGTTCATTAATAAAAGCAATACCACTTTGCATTTGCCTCGTGTCGTAAGAAGGGACGGACGAGTTAGAACATGTGTTGATTTCAAGAGTCCTGATAGCCCTGCTGAAGATGTAGCATATGTAAACCATATCACCATATGTGAAGATACCCAAGAAAATGAAGAAGACTCTGAGGATGCCCCTGCTGAGCTTGAAGAAGGAGTTGAGGCTAGGGTTGATGAGCTAAAAGAGATCAACTTAGGAGACATGGAAAATCCTCGGCCAACTTATATCAGCGCCCTTTTGACTAATGATGAGGAGGAGGCTTATATCGAGCTGCTTCGTGAATATAAAGATGTGTTCGCTTGGTCATACAAAGAAATTCCTGGGTTAGATCCGAAAGTGGCAGTGCACAATTTGTCCGTAAGAAAGGGGGCACGACCTCTTAAGCAAGCTCAGCGACGCTTTCGGCCCGATTTGGTTCCATTGATTGAAGTTGAAGTAAACAAGCTCATCGAGGTCGGGTTCATTCGAGAAGTCAAGTATCCCACATGGATCTCAAGCATTGTTCCTGTGAGAAAGAAGAATGGTCAAGTTAGAGTTTGCGTCGACTTTCGAGATTTAAATGAAGCATGCCCAAAAGACGATTTTCCATTGCCCATTACTGAACTCATGATTGATGCAACTACGGGTCACGAGGCGTTGTCTTTCATGGATGGGTCGTCCGGGTACAACCAAATGCGCATGTCGCCTAGAGACGAAGAATTGACCGCATTTCGTACGCCAAAAGGGATATACTGTTACAAGGTGATGCCATTTGGTTTGAAAAACGCTGGAGCTACGTACCAACGAGCTATGCAAAGGATTTTTGATGATATGCTTCACAAAAGCATTGAATGCTATGTTGATGGTGTGGTTGTGAAGTCAAGAAAGCGAGAAGACCACCTTGAAGATTTGAAAAGGGTTTTCCAGCGGTTAAGGAGATATCAACTCAAGATGAATCCACTCAAGTGTGCGTTTGGCGTCAAGTCTGGAAAATTTCTTGGGTTCATTGTCCGTCATCAAGGGATAGAGATCGAGCAAGCGAAGATTGATGCTATATTAAGAATCCCTGAACCTCGTGATATTCATGAACTCAAAAGCTTACAAGGAAAACTGGCGTACCTTCGAAGATTCATATCGAATTTAGCCGGCCGTTGTCAACCATTCAGCCGTCTTATGAAAAAAGGTGTTCCATTTGAATGGGATAAGTCTTGCAAGAATGCTTTTGAAAGCATAAAGGCGTACTTGATGAAGCCTCCCGTGCTGGTTGCCCCTGTGCCCGGTCGTCCGTTGATTCTTTACATAGCCACTCAAGAGCGTTCTATTGGGGCTTTGTTGGCTCAAGAGAATGATGATGGAAAGGAAAGTGCTTTATATTACCTTAGTAGAATGATGACGCCAAACGAATTGAACTACTCACCTATCGAGAAGATATGTTTGGCGTTAATCTTTGCAATCCAAAAGTTAAAGCATTACTTTCAAGCTCATACAGTTCGTCTTGTCTCAAAAGCTAACCCGCTTAAGTATGTTATGAGGAGGCCGGTACTTTCGGATAGACTTTCAATGTGGTACCTTCAATTGCAGCAATTTGAGATCATCTATGTCCCTCAAAAGGCTGTAAAAGGTCAAATATTAGCGGACTTCTTGGCTGATCACCCAATCCCTGCTGAATGGGAACTTTCTGATGAGTTACCCGATGAAGATGTACTGATGATTGAAGTAACTCCGCCATGGAAGATGTATTTTGATGGAGCGGCACATCGAGAAGGGGCCGGTGCTGGAGTCGTATTTGTGACATGTCATGGAGAAGTTTTGCCTTACTCGTTTACTTTGACCGAGAATTGCTCAAATAATGTCGTCGAGTATCAAGCTCTTATACTTGGGTTGGAGATGGCAGTTGATATGAAGCAATTGTGTTTGAATGTGTATGGGGACCCTAAACTCGTGGTTAATCAATCACTTGGAGAGTACGAGGTGAAGAAACCTGAGTTGCTTCCGTATGTGAACTACGCCAAGAGACTTATAGGATGGCTTGGAGATGTGACAATTGATCATGTACCGAGAAAAGATAACAAGCAAGCCGACGCCCTCGCAAAACTTGCTTCGTCACTCACCTTGCCTAAAGATAAAGCTCATGTTCCTGTCTGTAAGAGTTGGGTAGTACCGCCAATCTTTGATGATGATGAAGATGATGAGAAAGATGAGAATCACGCCATTGAAGTTTTTGAGATTGAAAAGAAGGATTGGCGTCAGCCTCTTGTTGATTACTTGAAGTATGGGAAGTTACCGGATGATCTGCAAAAAAGAGTTGATGTGCGGCGGCGTGCACCCCGTTTTATCTATTATAAGGGCACTCTTTATAGGCGATCCTTCGATGGAGTCTTTTTGAGATGTTTGGGAGATGATGAAGCAGTCCAAGCAATGGAGGAAGCTCACTCTGGAATTTGTGGTGCTCACCAATCAGGCCCGAAGCTACATTTTCGGATCAAGAGAATGGATACTATTGGCCGATGATGGTTAAAGACTGTATGGACTATGCCCAAAGATGTCGACCATATCAATTTCATGCCAACTTTATTCACCAATCACCCGAGTCGTTGCATCCCCCTGTTGCTTCATGGCCATTTGATGCGTGGGGTCTTGATGTGGTTGGACCTATGACAAAGTCTTCTGGTGGTCATCAATATATTTTGGCGGCGACAGATTATTTCTCTAAGTGGGCTGAAGCAGTGCCTCTCAAAGAGGTGAAGAAAGAAAATGTCTCTGATTTCATCCGTCTTAATATCATCTATCGTTATGGAATCCCTCGATATATAATAACTGATAATGGAAAGCCATTTTCAAACAGCCATATTGACAAGCTTTGTGAAAAATTTGGTTTCAAGCAACGAAAGTCCTCTATGTATAATGCTGCGGCTAATGGACTTGCTGAAGCATTCAATAAAACTTTGTGCAATTTGTTGAAAAAAGTAGTTGCGAAATCGAAACGAGATTGGCATGAGAGGGTTGGAGAAGCCTTGTGGGCATATCGAACCACTTTTAGGACGCCGACTCAAGCCACTCCTTATGCACTTGTCTATGGCATAGAAGCAGTTGTTCCTCTCGAGCAGCAAATTCCATCATTGAGGATAGCATTGCAAGAAGGATTGACAGAAGAAGAAAATGCGCGCCTTCGCCTTGAGGAGTTGGAGGCTCTCGATGAAAAAAGACTGGACGATCAACAACGACTGGAATGTTATCAAGCACGTCTTTCTAAGGCTTTTAACAAGAAAGTTCGATTACGCTCTTTTCAAGTGGGTGATCTGGTTCTTGCTGTGAGAAGACCGATTGTGATGACACATCGAGTTGGGAATAAGTTCACATCAAAGTGGGATGGTCCATATGTTGTGAGGGATGTCTATACCAATGGCGCCTACAAGGTGGTAGCGGAAGATGGTTTGGTAGTTGGTCCTATCAACGGGAAGTTCTTGAAACGCTATTATGCGTGATGTACCTGCATGTATCTTTTTTTATTTAAAAAAA